>JASDQU011401443.1:147110-158657 GCA_032191745.1 Picea mariana | reverse complement strand
ACTGCACAATCTAATTATAACATGTATATTCAAGTGTTGACTCACTTCTTTCCTTTTGTATTAAAAACAACAAAGTCATCAATTGCAATTTCATTCACTATTACTTGATCTTAGTTCAATGATAATACATTGAAACAATCTAGATAATATAATCTTTATTCTTCCTTATTTACTCTAGTAGTATTGTAAACACTTTACCCAATACCCAATGGTCTTTTCTAGATGTTTACAATGATCAAATAAAATTTAAGTCATTGTCTGTTAACCTGAAGGGTATTTTAGAATATAAAGGTGAGGATATGGTTTTATTGTTAAAGATATCATAAATTGTGTTAGCAAGAGGTAAAGGTATTGATTAGGTAATGATGTTACTATGGCACGCAATGGAATGTCATTGAATAATTGTTCATAAATTTTGTAATGGTAATATATTGTTTGAATATGTAATTGTATCGTTCTTGCCATATAAATAAATTGTAATGTTAAAGTTTATATCATTTGGGATGTATGATCATTGTTTTTATTGCATTATGATTGTAATTAGAAATGTAACGGTATGGTTATCTTACGGTAATGCTATTATAAACTAGTGTTATTGATAAAACATATATGGTGGAATGTCCTGGATTTAAGTACAATAAATTACTCGGAGTTAGTAATGAGGGTTGTTGTTCATTTAAGTAGGTTGAACTTGGGTTCCGTTGTTGGAGGCCTTTTGTCACACGCTCTCCTTAAGGGGTGTAATTGTTCTCCTTATTTAGGTAGTACTTGATCTTAATCAGTTAGTTGCTTGGTTTGCTTGTGTCGGTGGGATGTAGACACCCCCTTGTAGCCTTAGTATATATGTCTCTGTGTGTGACTTTCTTGTGTAAGGAATCCAGTGTCGTATCAAGAGTCTCGGGCCCTTTAAAGGCAGGGTTTCCACTCTTGTGACACACCTGACAGAGATTACTAGTTTCTGCCTGAGCAGTCGGCCAAGAGCCTGTCTAATCTTTTTTCGAGAAGACATAAGACTAAAAGCCCTTCTTTTCTGTGCAGAAATATTAAACTCTATTGTTGGATTCTTCCATCTGTGACTGTACTGTACTTAACACCTGGTGTCATTTTCTGCTTACAGCTACTAGTGGTACGCCTTATGTCTAGGGGCATTTATTGCTTGTTGTCACTATGATATGTCGAGGTCGTCTTGTTGTGTTCATCTTTCTTGCATCTTGCTCTAGGTCAAGTTACTAGTTTCTGCTTGAGCAGTCGGCCAAGAGCCTGTCTAATCTTCCTTCAAGAAGACATAACACTAAACGCCCTGCTTTCCTGTGCAGAAATAGTAACCCTAACACCATGGATTCTTCCCTCTGTGTTCTTATTGTGCACCCCCAGTATGTCCTAATGTTTTTGTTGTGCGCCTTATGCCTATGGTCGTATATTGTCGCAGTCACTCATTGTGTGCCTTCAGTCTTCTTGTGCTGAACATCGTGGTTGCGCCTTGTTGGTTATCAAGTGGTGACGTAGAGTCAAGTGTGTTTGTTACTTCTACACGCGCGCACACACCTTAAAAAAAAAAAAAAAAAAAATTCACCTGTTTCAGAGTTGTTATCGTAACGAGGAGGTCGTTACACATCATCAAATAAGAATGTATTTGTAATTTTTAGAAGACTTTAAATAACATTGAAGGGAGGAGTATACATTATTGTATCGTTGGGTAGGAAGTTTTTAAGTCACATAGTAAAGCTAATCAACGACAGTAAGGTCTCTAATAAATTTTCAGACTCAAGATTTATAACATGAGACTTAATTACTTGAATTTGAGAATATGCAAGGATAATTGTACAAATGAATTTTTTTTTTTTATGATAATTTTTGAGCTATATTACACCCAAAACCCCAAAATGTTGGGCCCATAGTGCCTTTGCATTTCACAATTTGGCATATCATGTTTCATTTTGTTTGAGCGTTAGGTGTTCATCAACCCCAACATCCTGAACCCCGAAACCTTGAAATGTAGGGCCCTCAGTCCCTTCGCATTTCGTAATTCGGCATTTCGTGTTTCATTTTTTTTGAACATTAGGTGTTTGTAAACCCTGACATCTCGAAACCTGAAATGTAGAGCCCACATCCTTTCCCCTTTCATAATTTCAGCATTTCTTAGTTCCTTTGTTTATGCATCTGGAGTTCGTAAACCCCGAACCCCGAACCCCGAAACCCCGATCAATATCATAACTTTGCACATGGTTTTCTTACCAAAGTACAAATACCCTATGTAAAGTTCTCAGGTTCAATTCCATTTACAAAAGGTAAGTTATGTATACTGGAGTTTCGAAATATTGGTAATAATCCTAGTTTATGAAGGGACTATTCCAGTATTTAACCATATAAATTACTTATGATTATCGTAACAATTAAACGACAAAGCTTCAATATTCAACCGAGATTAACTCAAACTTAAAACATTATTCACTATTTAATTCATAAGGCCTTCTATCAGTTTTTTCCTTTTTCTTTACTTCATAAATTGAACAGATTTTGCCCAGGTTATTGTATCCATACCAAATTGAATAGATCCATTACCAATGTGCCTAAATAACTAAAAGAGATGGAAGCTAGTTTTAATTCATAATTAACGAATCCACTGCACCATATATACGATTAGTCAAACAAAAAATGGAAATCATTTTAGTTCAAATCTAAGACATAAATTACATCTTATATAAATTCATTCACGCAAAGAAGGAGTAGAGCAACATATCTGAACTAGTTTTGCAGGAAGACAAAGGGAAGAACCATGTTCCTCCCAACCATAGAATAGGGCAGCCAAAACCACTTGCCCGATTCACCCCCTAGCCTGACCATGAATCCATGAGGGAGAACTTGGAAACTCCTCCTCAGCAATGTCCTGCAATTCCAACAGTTATCCTCTTGCCTCACACTTACTCAACAGTGCTCGTAACAATAAGGAAAATCCGTAGAATCTTTCTCCACATACTTGGGAGTGTCCTGCCTCCTCACATATGCTATTTAACAATTTTTGCCCAGGTATTTTCCCCTCCTTTGGGGATTTTCGCAGCTTTCTAAATCCCTGATTTTTAGGGGTTGCCAATGGCCAAATATCTGGTTTTCCACTTGTAATAATCGTCCTAGAGGTAGTTCCAACATGTTCCCCACTCATGGAGTCATGGTCAGTTGAGTTTAACATGGTTGTTCCATTTGTCCTCCTGTAATTAATATAAATATTATGTTGTGATACAAATGTCATAGTCAAATAGTTAGTTGAGTCATATCAGATCCCTACCCAACAATCACAATAATTAATTATCAATATCAAATTTGAAATTTGGAATTGCCATTTAAATGGTAAAAATTTTCCAAATTTGAATTTACTAAAAATGGAATAAATTTTCCAGCAAATTTAAATTTCAAAAAAATATTTTATTTTTGGGCATGTCACACAACACCCTTTGATTGATCTATGAATTCATCAGTAGTGATCAATTGTATGTCAACCCTCACTAAATCTGTGGATGATTCTTTATCACTAAATTGTTTCTTGAACTTGAATTTTGGAAACTATTCCACTAATAAGACTTTATTAATAATTGTTGTCTCATTTTTAGTTATGATCCCATCTATTGAGGTCACTTATCTTCAATGTCAACTTTTGGAGCCTCTTCCACTAACACAACTTTGTTGATAACAACATTATTTTTCTCCATGTTGATTGCATCAGTGTGATTTTCCCTATGCATGTTTTGGGAATTTTTTTGTGCCTTGTTCTATTTATTTAACTTCTTCACTTCTATTAGTAGACTTTTATTATGATTTCTCAAACGATAAATTTTGTCGTCTTTGGATGATAGTTTTTTTTCTAATATTTTCAATATCTCTTTTGTGAGTGATTTTTGTACTGTTATTTTATTGTTTCATATCTTTTATCTATTGTTGAAGTTTCCAAATTTCTATATTTTTCTTCTCCAATTCCCGTGAAGTGTGCACAATTTCTTCGTCTCTGTTGATAAGGTTATTTTTTCAAATCTCTAATTCCCCCTTCTAAATCATTATAACCTTGTTGATGTGATCCCTTTTCCCCTTGTACTATATTATTTTTCATATGATATATATGTGGGAAACATTTAAAAAGAAATTGAATGTGTCTCAATCTCTAACTAGCCCCTGTGATTTGCAATCCCGCCATAAAAACCAATCATATGCCAATTTATCCAAGTGCATTGATGCAATTATAATCTTATGTTACTCATCAAGTATATTATAATAATCAGAATAATTTTCGAATTTATTGATCCATCTCATTCCTTCTAGTTCATCCTCACCTTCAAACTTGGGTAATGTCATTTTCTCCTTAGAATATATTTTTGATAATAATATTTGACCTTCTTAAGAATGTAAATTCTTTCATCCTTTATTTATTTGAACTAGAAATATTTTATAAACTTTAATATTTCATCTTTTGTCAATATTTTCATGTTATTCATTTTTATTTTACCATTCCATGTTATTTGTTTTACCAATAAAACTATAGTCCACATAGAGATCCAATCTTTCTTTCTTCACAATCCTAATATGGTGTATAACACTCCTTTGCGTTGTCAAATTATATATATGATTGACTTGATAGTTCTTCGCATGTACTTTAAAACACTTGGAAATTCCCTTTTAGTTACTTGTTATTACCTTGTACATCATAATTAACTTTAATTATTCCAACTATGGATTCTTTGATGGATTCTTTGTTTGGCTTGATACTTAGAAAACATCCTTTTTAATTATGCTTTCTTATATATTCAGACTCCTCCCTTAGTTATGTAGATACATGGAAGAAGATATATATTTTATTTAATTATATAAGTTATATTTAATTATATATGTTAAAAATGGTGACATGAGTTTGATTATGCTGGTTAAGTAGTATGATTATTAAATTTTTTATCAAGGTCAATTTTAGCAAAATGACATGTATGTCCTTTGTGATAAGGTTAAAAGAGTAAACATCATGAAGCATAAATTTTATCATTAATAAAAAATAGTTATACCTCAAATCAATTCATTCATTAAATTAGTTGTATCATTAATATGGGTTTTTACTCCTTCATTCACTTTGTGAATTTATTGATGGATGCGAGAATTCATGAAGCCACTCCCTTTTAGAGAACTATCTTGAGCATTTCTTTTAACCACCTTTTGTAATGGACATTAAAACATGGACTCGCAACTAGTCTTTAACTATTTAAAGTTCATATAAGTTCAAAAGTTTAGCAGAGTTCTAAATCAATAGAATTTAATCAAGTTTATTGGTTATCGCTACCCTTATGCCAAGCAATTAGTGGATGTGTTGTTGTTTGGATGTTGTCCTTCTCACTTGATCCAGCTTCGCCTGCTATTTGTGATGCCGATGGGACTATTCCTACGCTGTTGTCAGTTGCCTACGCTTCTTAGAGCTGTCCGAGGAGCACCTGTGTGCTTCTCTTCTTCCCCGCCTGGAATCCTTTCTTAGGTGCCCCCCGTCTTTTTTGTTGCGCCTTGTTCTTAGGCACTATTATCTCTTCAACATGTGTCTGTTCTTGTCTTACTTCCTCCTCCTCCATTTCTACGGGTATTTCTCGATTGAGGACTAGAATCCTCTATTTATCATCCCAATCCTTAATGGTCATCTCTATGTCAATTTTTTTAAATATTTTTGGAGTTCTTAAAACTTTTGAATTATTATATAACTTGTTATTTATGTAATATAATTTCCAACTATTTAATTAAACTCCAACCCTAATTTAATAAAAAAAATATATCCTTTTCTACTAAAAAAATGAATTAAACTCCCACCCTAATTTAAGAAAAAAATATATCCTTTTCTACTTAAAAAAAATGTGATGGCCAAAATTTGCTAAACCTTATTTTCTTTGGAATTCAATTTTTTAGATAAATAAATATTGTATAAGGTCATTATTTTTATCTATTATTATAGGTGATAATTAGTAATAATTTTATGTATAGGGTTATTATTTATATCTATTATTATAAGTGATAATTAGTAATAATTTTATGTATAGGTTCATTATTTATATCTATTATTGTAAGTGATAATTAGTAATAATTTTACTTATATGATAGTTATATTTGATTTCATATCACTAAAAATAAATAACAACTAAATTAGATAATAATGTTTTTTCAATATTTCATTTCTTATTTATTAGTATTATATTTATGTATTTTTTAAAAATTGTGTAGAATGGTTATTTATTTATTTTAAAGTGTGTATAAGGTTATTTATTCTTTAAAAATTGTGTAGAATGATTTATCACTAGTGGTTGATTTAGTTATGAGAATTATTTTTCACTTAATTAATTTGAAATTACATATCTTTCCATATGATTGAATGTGTTTTGAGAATTAATTTTTATTTACTTAATTTGATTTTTTTTTAATAATACATAGTTTGATATTTCTTGAAAATCATATATTGATAATAATAATCTATTTTTAAGGTCACGGCCAAGACCTTCTGTCCAACGATTTTACTGGTAAAGTATACAAAGCTATACATACACTATCCCCCTCTGGATTTGAACTTGTGACCTCTTAGGAGGAAACACATGTTCTTAACCATAAACATCTTGTGAACTAGCTCTTTGATGAAGAACAATGTTTTACTCATCCCTAGTGTTTAGGTTAAAATTCATACTTATTTGAATTATTATTAGTAACATTATCTCTTTTATAGTAGGAGGTATTACACTCACTTCAAGCTTCATTTCAATGTTGATTTGGAAATCCTAGAATAGTTCATCCTATCACCCAAGGGAAATCCAAATAAATTAATGATGGTAGAGTTATAGTCTCAAAATCAAATTTCAAATATACCCATCTACTTCAAATTGGTTCCTTCAACATTTACAAAAGTTGAAACATCCACACTTAGCCTAGATCCAACATATTAAAACTCCATTTTGATAAGAGCGCAAGTATTACTTCTTACTATTTAACTTCTTACAATTATTTATGATATGCATCTATTACTTCTTAATATTCACCTTCTTCATAATTGAATATTATTACTTTATTACTATTCACCTTAATCATTATGTAACTTTTGAGGTGTCATTCTTAATCATATTAGATTCATTTATTATATAAAATTTTGACTAAATCCATTTTAACTTTGTATCTATTAAGTATTGATAGAAATCAAATCTTTAACCAAATCTTTTTATTGCTTAATTTTCTTGATAACTTGAAAATTAAAATATTAAATCCATTTATTATATAAAATTTTAATTAAATCCATTTTATCTTTGTATCTATTAAGTATTAATAGAAATCAAATCTTTCTATTCCTCAATTTATTTGATAACTTGGGAATTAAAATAGATCTAATATAGTCCAATATTAATGCTATTAATACTTATAATTACTTGAAAGTTGAGGAAAAATTATATTATAAGTATTTTAAAAAAATCTCTTTACTATTTTATATTTTATATAGATTTTTAATTTTTTAATATTTTTATATAAAATTTAATTAAATTAAATTTACTCAAAACGTAAAATAAATTTTATAAAATTAAATAAATGGAAAAAAATGAACTCAATATTTTTTATTAAAAATTATTATTACTATAACAAATTGATAATAAAAAAGACCTTTATAATAATATAAAAAAAAAAAAAACTGATAATATTATCTTATTGATTTTAAATTCTACAAAGATTGAAATCCTTGCACTAGTAAGTATGATATAAGTTAAATGGATTAGCTGTCAAATAACTTCTTAGAGAAGATCTCTGGTCTCACAAACAAGAGGTATGATACACCAATTTGATGTGTAACATGATGACCTTAAAATTAGATTATTATCTGTCTATTTATATTTGAAATATTATGTTTTGAGACATATTTACTATAAATTACATGGCAAAAAAATTTACATTTTGTAAACATTTTATTTTATTATTTCAAATATAATAAAAACATTGACATGTATGTAGAAATTTGATAGTGAATGGAAAAAAAATCACATTTATTACAATAAACCTAAAAACAAAAATTAGATTATGTGACCATATTGTTTGATTATTTGAAATATATTAAAAAAAATCATTATTTCAAATATATTAAAAACATCTACTTGTATGTAGAATGTAGAATTTTGAATGTAGAAACTTCATAGTAAATTAAAAAAAAATCTCATTACTATGACAATAGAATGTAGAAACTTGATAGTAAATGCAAAAAATATCTCATTGTTATGACAATAAACCTACAATAAAAATTACATTGTGTGACCATATTGCTTGATTATTTCAGGCATATCAAAAAAATGACAGAGGTGTGGGAAGCTAAAAAAATTATTATTTCAAATATATTAAAAACATTGATCTATATGTACAATGTAGAATTTTGAATGTAGAATGCAAAAACTTGATAGTAAAAGGAAAAAAAATCTCATTACGATGACAATAAACCTACAATAAAAATTAAGTTATGACAATAAATCTAGGATAAAAATTACATTGTGTGACCATATTACCTTATTATTCCAGGCATATTAAAAAAATACAAAAATGTAGAAGCCTTACAATCCGTAGCTAAAAAAAATGTCATTAATATCTCAATAAACATAAGTAGAACATTACTTTCATATATGCTATAAATAAAACAATACAGACGTTTACAACAACACTGTTATGATAGAAAAACAGTAAAACTGAAAATATAAATTGTATGCTATAAATAGAACATTACAGACGTTTACAAAAACACTGTTATGATAGAAAAACTGTAAAACTCAAAATATAGAAAACAGAATAAATTACAAATCATTCTATACTAAAGCTGGTTTTCATTTACTTATATTAAGATAACATATTGGGTGGACAACAGTCCTAGCAATATTGGGTGGACAACAGCCCATTGGCTTTATTAAGCAAAAACTGAACAGTAAAAGCTGAAAGTTATTAAAGCATACTGTAAAAAAGATAGAAAGAAATATAAACGGAATAGGCGTTAAAATAGAACAAAGATGAACAAGTCTTTGAATATGTGAGTTCTCACATTACAACGGACAGTCTGTGTCAGCGACTTTGCAAACACTGGCTACAGAGGCAGCCCTGGACCTTGTATGCACAAGGTAGGGAGGCAGCCCTGAACCATCTTCTGCAGTAAGGCAATTACATACCGCCTGCCTATCGACGTTAGAGTAAACCCTCTTGGTGCCTGCACTCCGGTGTAAGGTAGCTGTCAAGCAGGAATCGCTTGCATGGAATCATAGGGGCTTGTTGGTGACTGCACAACACTCCTGTTCTTTTCGTCACAAGATTTGCCTTCTGTTATCATGGTCATTGCAGTCATCAGTGCCGCCACCAGCCCAACGACCATCACAACTTTGGCCATGCCCATTCTCAGTTTCTCGTCAAAACCCTAAGACGATGCAATGCAATACTTATTACTGTTTGTTACTGGACCTGCTTTGTCGATCGGCCCTCTACAGCTCCACACCTTTGCCGCACGAAACGATATACACACTATATACACACGATATACACACTATATTTGCCGCACGAAACGATATACACACTATATTCGGCACATAAATATTTGGATGCTTCGATATGTAAGTACAACATTGAATCTAGTTAGGAACCATATGATATTGGTATGTTGATTCTTGCTCACTAGGAATTTGGTGATATGTGTCACATTATGGTACCCTAATAATTTTGTCTTTCTTAATCTTTTGTTTAGTCTTGTCATGATTTACTTGAGTCATCATGATGGTATCTAATGTTTTTGTATTTACTGGTGTGACAACATCCTTTGGTTGATCTATGAATTCATCAGTAGTGATCAATGGTATGTCAACCCTCATTAAATATGTGGGCGTTTCTTTGTCACCGAACTGTTTCTTGAACTTGAATTTTGGAAACTATTCCATTGATAAGACTTTATTAGTAATTGCAGTCTAATTTTTAGTTATGATCCCGTCTATTGAGATCACTTCTCTTCAATGTCAACTTTTGGAGTCTCATTTTTAGTTATGATCCCGTCTATTGAGATCACTTCTCTTCAATGTCAACTTTTGGAGTCTCTTCCACTAACAGAACTTCATTGATAACAACATTAGTTTTCACCACGTTGGATTTCCCCTATGCATGTTTTGGGAATTTTTTTGTGCCTTGTTCTATTTATTTAACTTCTTCATTTCTATTAGTAGAGTTTTATTATGATTTCTCAAACGATAAATTTTGTCGTCTTTGGATGATAGTTTTTTTTTTCTAATATTTTCAATATCTCTTTTGTGAATGATTTTTGTATTGTTATTTTATTGTTTCATATCTTTTATGTATTGTTGAAGTTTCCAAATTTCTATATTTTTCTTCTCCGATTCCCATGAAGTGTGCACAATTTCTTCGTCTCTGTTGATAAGGTTATTTTTTCAAATCTCTAGTTTCCCCTTCTAAATCATTATAACCTTTTTGTTGTGATCCCTTTTCCCCTTGTACTATATTATTTTGTATATGATATATATGTGGGAAACATTTAAAAAGAAATTGAATGTGTCTCAATCTCTAACCAGCCCCTAAGATTTGCAGTCTTGCCATAAAAACCAATCATATGCCAATTTATCCAAGTGAATTGATGCAATTATAATCTTCTATTACTCATCAAGTATGTTATAATAATCGAAATAATTAGATATTATTTTCGGGATTAACTGCGTAGTGTAAGTCATTAATCTATGACCCGTATTCATGAGTATTAGTCGCAACTGACCAATAATTCTCATGATTTGAATAGTCCACTTAGCACTCATTACATCGGGTGATGCTCACAGGGTTGAAGAAATGGGATTGAAGCCAACGAAATGAATCGCATAGCATCAATCATCACTTCCGGGGCTTGCACCCGGTAACCAAGACTTCCCAGGTGGTCACCCATCCCAAGACGCCTCTGTCTCAAGTGCGTTTCACTATAGAGTTTTCCCCACAATCAAGTCCACTTAGCTTGCTACTCCATTTGCAAAACCTTAGCAAGTATTGTGCCTTATGAACTACCCAGTTAGAGCTCCCTTGACTCTTATTATTTAAGTAGGGGCATCCGTAGTGCAAGATATTAGATATTATTTTCGGGATTAACTGTGTAGTGTAAGTCATTAATCTATGACCCATATTCATGAGTATTAGTCACAATTGACCAATAATTATCATGATTTGAATAGTCCACTTAGCACTCATTGCATCGGGTGATGCTCACAGAGGTGAAGAAATGGGATTGAAGCTAACGAAATGAATCGCATAGCATCAATCATCACTTCCAGGGCTTGCACCCGGTAACCAAGACTTCCCTGGTGGTCACCCATCCCAAGACGCCTCTGGCTCAAGTGCACTTAACTGTGGAGTTTTCCCCACAATCAAGCCCACTTAGCTTGCTACCCCATTTGCAAAACCTTAGCAAGTATTGTGCATTATGAACTACCCAGTTAGATCTCCCTTGACTCTTATTATTTAAGTAGGGGCATCCGTAGTGCAAGATATTAGATGCTATTT
>JASDQU011401443.1:89755-113546 GCA_032191745.1 Picea mariana | reverse complement strand
GGGGTACCCCCCCTCTGCACTCCCCCGCGTGGAAGAGTGTACATACTTCTGGGGTGTAAATACTTCATGGGGTATAGACACGGCTGAAAGCAAAGAACCTCTGCATCAGGAAGATAATCAGGCTCCACAACCAACACTTCTCTACCCACAACAACCATACACTAGAATGAATTTATCCCATTCGGTAGATTTGAGATTTTATTCTTTTCGAATAAAACGGTAACCGGAACCCGAATACCTCTTGTTTAAAGTGATGACTTGAGTTCCAAGAACGATGAAGACGTCCAATATTGTAGAGATATTGAGAAGATTTTATTAATATCAATCAACCAATAGAATACCGGTAATGAAAGAATCCAATAAATTTACAGACTATACTTAGCTGATGAATTTCGGAAGTAGACTCTGCCTCCTCCTTTTATCCATGGAAGGGTCACTGAAATCGAAGGGGTGGAAGGGGAAAAGAGTTTCCTGATGGGTACCTCGCATTTAAATCAAAGGCCCTATCATTAGTTTGTAATTAGTAAATACCTTTTTGTTGCTTTCAGAATAGTGAAGAAACTCATGCTAAATACAATTCATAATAATTATTGTACTCTTCTAAAATATATCCTACATGGTCGCTCCTTATTTTATCATTGTACAGGAGTGTTTAACAAGTTTTTTGATATGGGGAAAATAAGGGAAAACAACGGATAGACTCTTGGGAAAAATTGGAATACCCCTCTTGCAACAGTTCTTTTTTTAAAGTATTAACAATATGTGTCATACATTCAAGACGGTCGAACCACTGACAAGGGAAAAACCTCGGATGAAGCTTGGGTCTTAGGGATAATTATATACCACAGATAACAAAAGGAGAAAAATGAAATCCCGTATGAGACTTATACGCGTTACAAAATCACCATATCAGTTGTGATACCCAGGCCACCCTTATCTGACTCGTTAAGGGATACCAGGGTGGATTACCAAGGATAATGGCTTCAAATATTTCTAACCTTAGTCATACCCTTACTCTGAGGAACCACGCACTATGCAGAGAGAATATGCATAGTAACGGAGCCGAAAGAAATTAAGAGGACACTCTGTGCTATGATAGAATACACTCTATGTCCTGGTCTCCTTAAACATAACTGTAGGGAAGGTTCAAGATTGGGAGTATGAGACTAGGAACCTCACATTCAGGAGCAGAGTCCATCTTTCCTTATGGATGAGAACCAATAAGACTCACACAACAAGAAGAGAATACTAATAACCTAAATATTGTGAAATCATTTATCAATAGACTCTGTTAAGAGTTACAATCCAAACATAGATAAATTCAATATAACATCGAGAGCTTTCTTGGAGTTATCAGTCAGAAAATCTTACCTCGTTTAAGACATCTTTCCAGTGGGAGGGGTCTGTCAAACGCATATCCACAAGTTTGAAACCTCCTCACAAGCATTAGGAACATTCAGAAAAACCCTAAAGCATAGTCGCTGGATACACAGAACCAACTTTGAGAATGATGAGTAACCTCCAAGAACTCATCTACTAGAAATTAATGGCATTTTGTACCCGTGCACCATGGTTAGGTCAAGGTGGAAAAGCCCCAATGGCCACATTAAAACTCACGACAATTCAGATGGCTCACATTCCAGAATCCTTAAACGCTTTGTCAGATATTTTCTTTACACCATCTTGATCGTACCCAGGTTAATCCTGCCTTAGTCCCTGGGAAATCAATTTTGGTAAATAGTCTGGAATATTGTTTATTTCTTAATCCTAAAATTAGTTAGGGTTCTATTTCATTTCATCGAATTGTATTAAGTAAGGAAAGGCCTTAGGCCAAGAGTTAGTTCGGATGGGATGACAGTTATAAGTGAGTGGGTAATGCGTATAACTAGCCTTAACTACCACCTTCCAAGTCATAACACTTGCACGTACCGATAGTCGTTGTGATAGTAATGGGTCTATAAGTACCATGTCACACTAAACCTAAGGAAAACGTATTTTCATTTCATAATTTAAGGATGCTCGTCCATTATCACTCTCCCTGTAATGTGTCTTACTTGGACAACTAGAATTAATGGCTTATAACCATTATACATTTGCACATTTAGTAGTGAGATGTCCACAAGGATATATTTGGGCTAAGGGTAATAGTGTAGACTATCATGTGAGTGATTATAAATACTTATAACCCATTATAATATACTAGTTATTTTTCACTTAAGTAGGGATAAGGTCCGTTAGTGATCAGTAATTAAAGGATTTTTGGTAAGCCCTAAATGGTGAAAGGAAGAGGTATATGATTTCCATGTAGTAAGATTTGAAATTAGATGTATCTTTAATTTGAGAATTAATGACTCACAATTTTTTTTTTATGGGAAAATTGGGAAACATTACATATGGTATCAGAGCAAAATTTACAAAACTGGGCCTGAATAGGGCCACATTAGTTTCTTAGTATATATTCTGATTTATGTAAAAAAAGATAATAAACCTTATGGTTACAAATAGAAAGCCCTTTTTGTTTTGTGTTAATTATGGAAGCTCAAGACGATGCAAAAATCAGGATGGAAGGAAATCCATAGCAAAGACCTCCTAGGGATCCAGGACAGAACAGTGACAGAATCTCACCCATGGAAGTGTTGGAAACAATGAGGAATATTGTTGTTGAAATACACGTTTTCAAATTCGACAATGAAAAACTGAAGAAATCTCAGTGGGAACAACAAGAAATAAGCGAAGTCCTGATGCACAGAATAGTGACCAAGAAAAGACCAAAGGATGATAATAACAACGAAGAAGTCAACAAGAGATCTTCCAATAACTCGGGACTGAAAACAAAAAAAGGAGACAATTTGTATGAAGGAACACCTTCAGCTGGAGACATAACTAAAACAGACAAAAAAAGAAAACAAGTAGACTACCTTGAAGGATAATTTAAAAAGATTAAACCAGCTACCTTTGATGGAGAATCCAGGACAGGAGAAGAAGATGAGGCATGGTTGTTGGACATCAAAATATACTTCCAGATCTACAACTATTCCAGCAATATGAAGGTTAGAATGGCCATATACAATCTGAAAGGGAAGGCCAACATTTGGTGGCAAGACCTGAAATTGGCCAAGGGCCTAAAGGAGAAATAGTTGGAATGGTCTGACTTTAAGAAGTATTTCAAGAAACAATACCTTTCTGAAAGCTATTATGAAAGAAAGATGAAATAATTTTACGAGTTACGACTTAGATAGATGACGATGGAGGACCTTATAAATAAATTTCTGGAACTACTGATGTTTGTACCATACATCCGGGAGGATAAGGTAAAAATACAGTGATTCTTAAGATGTTTACCATAGTCCCACAGGGATAGAATTGAGTTTGACAACCCCAAATCCTTGAATGAGGTATTCAGGAAATCACGAATGTGCTATGACTAGTATAAATAGTGGGCAGAGTTTCCCAAAGCCTGGAAGGATAAGAAACAAGATTGAATGAACCATTAGAAGAAGGGATACCAGCCAACTCCTTATCAGAATGTAGCAAAAAAAATTCCGAGAAAGGATTTTCACTCCAATAATCCAAATACGCAAGGCAGCTGTAAACCAGTAAACCTAGGAACAAATAAGTTTGGGGACAGATCCCACGATCCATTAAAGTGTTGGGAATGTGGAGAGCCTCATCTAAGGAGGAACTGTCCACATTTAATTTCATCAAACAGAGTTGTTGTTCATAATTTGTAGGAAGCCTCAACGGTAGGAGACGTGGGCATAAACCTGCATTGGATAAATGTACGCATAGATGGTCGACAAGCTGACCACCAGTCCTCGATGGTAGAAATCAAAGGTAAAATCAATAACACGCGAATTTTTGTTTTAATTGACCCTTCAGCTATGTTAATTTATATTACACCTGATGTAGTAGAGTCAAATAAACTTAAGAAACGGAAGCATGCAAAATCATGGTTGGTACAACTAGAAAAAAGTACTAAAAGGAAAGTAGTTGAATTTGTTTCTGATTTTGAGTTCATCTTAGATGGTCAAAATATAAGAACAAATCTGGACATCCTACCTCTAGGATCTTACGATATGATTATCGGGATGGATTGGTTGGAACAACACAAAGAAGTACAAGATTGTTATACAAAGATACTTATCTATAAAGACGATTTTGGCACTGCTAGAACAACCCAAGGTATACCAAAACCTATATCAGTCTGACAAGTTTCAACGATGCAGCTCAAGAAATGTATGAGAAAGGGATGTCAATTTTATGCCATCAATTAACGAATCTATTAGAAAAACAATAAAATCCAAAGTTAGAAGACTTTGTAGTCCTACGCGAATTTAGAGACATGTTTGTGGATGAGATACTAGAATTACCTCCTAGAAGGTAAATAGACTTTTCCATAAACCTACTACCCAGTTCATCCCCTATCTCAAAACCACCTTACCAAATGAGTCTACTAGAACTAACAGAATTAAAAATACAATTACAGGAATTCTTGGACAAAGAGTATATTAGACCGAGTGTTTCTCCATGGGGGGAACCAGTCCTATTTGTGAAAAAGAAAGATGATAATCTAAGACTATGTATCGATTATAGACAACTAAACAAAATGAATATTAAGAACAAATACCCCTTACCAAGGATGAATGATCTGTTCGATCAAATAGGTGGGGCCAAAATCTTTTGAAAGTTGGATTTACGATCCGGTTATCATCAAGTTAGGATAAAAGACGAGGACATTAGAAAAACAAATTTTCGAACAAGATATGGACACTACAAATTTGTATTTATACCTTTCGGATTCACTAACACACCAACCACGTTTATGTGCCTAATGAACATTATTTTTAGTCAGTACTTAGACAAGTTTGTGGTAGTATTTATCGACGATATCCTGGTCTATTCAAAAATGGAGGAAGAACATGATGAACACTTAAGTATAGTTCTGCAAACATTCAGGAAACACAAACTGTACGCCAAATTTGACATGTGTGAATTTTATCAAAAAGATATACAATATCTAGAACATGTAATTTCAGCAGAAGGCATTGCCATAGACCTGGATAAGATAAAAGCCATTATGGAATGGCCGATACCTAAGGATGTAGAGGATATTCAGTCATTCATGGGAATCACTGGATATTACCGCAAATTTATAGAAGGGTTTTCCAAGATAGCCTACCCTATCACGTCATTTCAAAAGAAAGGGACCAAGTTTAACTGGTCAAACAAGTGTCAAGACAGTTTTAACAAGCTGAAGCAATTATTGACAACTGCACCCATATTGAAGGTAGTAGACCCAGACAAAGACTTCACCGTATGTGTTGATGCAAGTAAAGAAGGACTAGGTGGTGTCCTAACTCAAGAAGGACACGTCATTTGTTATGAGTACTGGAAATTAAAATAACACGAGCGAAATTATGCGACTCATGACTTATAATTGGCAGCGGTAATACATGCCTTAAGAATGTGGCGACACTACATAAGGGGCAGAAAATTTCTACTATTAACGGATAATAGCGGGGTGAATATCTGTTTAGCCAACCATTTCTTAATGCAAGACAAGCAAGATGGCTAGCCTTCTTGAGCAAATTCGACTTCGAGGTCAAACATATCAAGGGTAAGGAAAATAAAGTAGCAGATGCTTTAGGAAGAAGAGTCCATGGGTTATTCGAGATAAATATCAACATGGAAGAAAGTGATCTGGAACAAACAATAAGGACGACAGGTGTTAATGATGGAAATTACACTAAGATAATGGCAGAATTGCAAAATAGTATTGCGAACTTAGATAAACCAAATCCAAGTATTGACAAGAAGGGACTATTATGATTTAAAAAAAAAGACTTTACATACCAGATTCAGCAGAGTTAAAATTAACAGTTTTGGATGAAGTGCACAAGAAATTGTATTCTGGCCATTCAGGTTACCAGAAAACAATAACAACACTTAGAAAAGTATTTTACTGGCCTAATATGAAGGGAGAAACAGTAGAGTACTTGGCTAGGTGCCAAGATTGTCAGCAGGTTAAGGCCGAGCACCAGCATCCAGCCGGCCTATTAGAGCCATTACCTATACCATAATGGAAATGGAAGACCATATCGCTAGACTTTATAACAGGTTTTCCTAAAACTCAAAAATAGAATGATTCTATCATGGTTGTAATCGATCAACTCAGTAAGTCTGGACACTTTCTTCTTGTAAAGCCTACTTTTGAAGCTATAAACATTGCTAAAATATTCATGAAAGAAATTTTTAGACTGCATGGTATTCCTAAAATGGTGATTTCAGATAGAGACGTAAAATTCACTTCCTCTTTTTGGAAGGAATTGTTTGCATGGCTAAATACTAATTTGAATTTTAGTACGAGTTATCATCAACAAATGGATGGACAAACCGAAAGGACAAACCAAATATGTACATAAGAACCTAACCAAAGAAGTGGGAAGAATACCTGCACTTGGTAGAATTTACATATAAAAATGGGTACCAAACTTCAGCTAAGTTAATCCCTTTTGAAGTATTGTACGACAAGAAGTGTACGACTCCATTTAACTAGGATAACCTGGATGACAGACTCATGTTCGACCAGAGATGCTCCAAGAAATGGAGAACATGGTAAGGAAGGTACAACAAAACTTGAAAACAGCCTAGGACAGACAAAAGAGCTATGGAGATCAGAAAAGAAGACACTTGGAATTTCAAGTGGGAGACCATGTTTATTTGAAGGTCAAAGCCCGAAAAGGTTCATTGATGTTAGGGAATTGTGCCAAGCTGGCACCCAGGTTTTGTGGGTCCTTTGAGATACTAGCTCGAATTGGACCCATAGCATACCAACTTGCACTTCCAACTAATCTAAGAATTGATAATGTATTTAGTGTTTCTTTGTTGAAAAAATATGTTCATGACCCTACGCATATGATTGATTCAAACTTGGTGCAGGTGGAACCCAAAAGCAAGTTCCAGGTGGAACCCCTGCATATTCTTGACCAAAGAGAAATAGCACTTCAAAACAGAGTCGTGGCTCAGATAAAGGTGCAATGGAAGCACTTTAGTCCTGAGGAGGCCACTTGGGAGTTGGAGGGAGATTTGCGGAAATCTCATCCAATCCTATTCCAAGAAAGGAAAGAACACCGAGGACAGTGTTTTATTGAAGGGGGAAAGGATGTAACATCCCCAGAAATAAAGTATTTTTGAAATTTAAATTTGTTGGAAATTTATTCCATTTTTAGTAAATTTGAAATTGGAAAAAAAATTCCATTTATGCCAATTCATAATTTCGAATTTTATAATTGTAATTAATTATTATGACTGTTGTGCAGAGATCTGATTTGACCCAACTAACTATTTGACTATGACACTTGTATGAAAACAAAATATTTTATATTGATTGCAGGAGTACAAATGGAACAACCATGTTAAAATCAACTGAATATGACTCCATGAGTGGGGAACATGCTGGAAATACCTCTGGGCTGATTGTTACAAGTGGAAAATCAGGGATTTGGCCATTGGTAGCCCCTGAAAAATAGGGATTTAGAAAGCTGCAAAAATTCCCAAGGGAGGGAAAAAGACCTAGGCAAAAATCTTTTATGGGTAAATAACATATGTGAGGAGATGGGGCGCTGCCAAGTATGTGAGGAAAAAGAGACTACGGTTTTCTTATTGTTATGAACACTAATGATTGAGTGTGAAGAAAGAGGAGTCTGCTGAAGACTGAAAGACATTTCTAAGGAGGAGTTTCAAGTTAGCCCTCATGGACTCAGGGTCAGGCTAGGGGGTGACCTGGGCAAGTCATTTGGCTGCCCTGTTCTACGGTTGGGAGGAACGTGGTTGTTCCCTTTGTCTTCTCACCATCTGGTTCAGTTATGTTGCTCTACTCCTTCCCTATCTGAATGATTTTATAGATGATGAAATGTATTTGTTAAATCGAAACTAAAATGATTTCCATTTTCTGTTCGAATGATTTGATATTTGATGTCATGTATTTATTAAATATGAACTGAAATAATTTCCATTATCTGGTGAATGATTAAATCACGGATGTAATGCATCTACTAATTATGATAGAAAATAATGCATAGGAAAAATTAGTTTGAATTCATGAAGCCTAAAGACTGACAAAGAACATATGGTAAATCTAATATCGAGTGACCCCTTTCTGAACGAACCATAGAATTGGCCTTATATTTGTTATGATAGTTGAAAGGATTATGCATGGTTAAATTATAGAAGAAATATTCTCTAAATTAGATTGAATGCAATTTTATTTCTTTATTTGTTTTCTAAGTGAAATCAATGTTGATATTGGCATATTGGGAGTGGAGGTTATGATGTAATTTCATTAATCTAACTGTATGAATAATGCCAGGAACAACATTCTAAGTTTTGTAAACTATGCTACATTTTATTTTCCATTAAACAGACTCTGTAGAGACAGATCTATAGCTGAGGTAGAAAGACCGACTATTATACTAGTTTCCCTTACAGTCCATTAACCTAACCCGTATAAAGGTATTTCGAACAAGAAAGTATAGAAATAGAAAATTATACTATATAATTTGCAATGATATATCTATTATATGAACTAGTTTAATAGGAAAGGAACCTGGATGCACCCTTTCTTATTGAGGAAATTTCCTTTGCCCAAGGCTGTACAAATTCGACTATTCATATTTAGACTTTCCTATTATAATAACGATGCAGAAACATAAGATTCCATAAAGAACAAATTCAGAGGTATACAATTACTGCAAGTAGATAATCAATCAGTAAATTTCGCAGTTATACGAACAACCAGAGAAGGTAATTAAAGTTATTTTATTTCAGAAAATAGATACAGGATGAAGTTGCAATACTTAAATCTATCTAAATACCATATCACAGAGTCCATGTTTTATGTACATATGGTATAACAAAAGAGAAAGATAGATCGTTCGACCATGTCTCGGTAAAGGATTTGACCCTTTAAATTTCTTCAAAAAACAAAACTATAGTAATAACGAGTCGTGTGGGAATTGGCACTTCTCTACCCACAAGAACTATACACTAGAACGAATTTATCCCATTCGGTAGATTTCATATTTTATTATTTTGGAAGAAAACGGTAACAGGAACCCGAATACCTCTTGTTTAAAGTGGTGACTTGAGTTCCAAGAATGACAAAGACGTCCAATCCTGTAGAGAGACCAAGAAGATTTTATTAATATCAATCAAATAATATAATATCGGTAATGAAAGAA
The DNA here is from genome assembly GCA_032191745.1 of Picea mariana. NCBI lineage: Eukaryota > Viridiplantae > Streptophyta > Pinopsida > Pinales > Pinaceae > Picea > Picea mariana. Next base: position 104,307 of record JASDQU011401443.1, on the reverse strand, counting down.
TCCAATAAATTTACAGAATATACTTAGCTAATGAATTTCGGAAGTAGACTCTGCCTCCTCCTTGTATCCATGTAAGGGTCGCTGAACTCGAAGGGGTGGAAGGGGTGAAGATTCACTTGATGGGTACCTCAGATTTAAATCAGAGGCCCCATGATTAGTTTGTAATCAGTAAATACTTTTTTGTTGAGTTCAGAACAGTGAATAAACTCATGCTAAATACGATTCATAATAATTATTGTACTCTGCTAAAATATATCCTATATGGTCATCTCTTCTTTTATCATAGTACAGGAGTGTTTAACTAGTGTTTTGATCTGGGGACAACAAGGGAAAACAACAGATAGACTCTTAGGAAAAATGGGAATACCCCTCTTGCAACAGTTCATTTTTTTAAGTATTATCAATATGGGTCATACATTCAAGATGGTCGAACCACTGACAAGGGAAAAACCTTGGATGAAGCTCGGGACTTAGGGATAATTATATACCACAGATAACAAAAGGAGAAAAATGAAATACCGTATGAGACTTATAAACATTACAAAATCACTATATCAGTTGTGATACCCAGGCCACCCTTATCTGACTCGTTAAGGGACACCGGGGTGGATTACCAAGGATAATGGCTTCGAATATTTCTAACCTTAGTCATACCCTTACTCTAAGGATCCAGGCACTATGCGGAGAAAATATGCACAGTAACAGAGCCAAAAGAACTTAAGAGGACACTCTGTGCTACGATAGAATACACTCTATGTCTTTGTCTCCTTAAATATAACTGTAGGGAAGGTACAAGATTGGGAGTATAAGACTAGGAACCTCACATTCAGCAGAGGAGTCCAACTTTCCCTATGGATGACAAACTGGAAGACTCACACAACAAGCAGAGAATACTAATAACCTAAATCTTGCGCAATCGTTTATCAACAGACTCGGTTAAGAGTTACAGTCCAAACATAGATAAATTTAGTATAACATCGAGAGATTTCTTGGAGTTATCAGTCAGAAACTCTTACCTCATTTAAGACAGTTTTCCAGTGGGAGGGGTCCGACAAACGCATATACACTAGGTTTAATTGTCATCATAAGTGTTGGGAACATTCAGAGAAACCCTAGAGTATAGCTGCTAGATACACAGAACCAACTTTGAGAATGAGGAGTAACCTCCAAGAACTCATCTACTAGAGATTAATGGTAGTCTATAACTATGCACTGTGGTTAGGGCAAGGTGGTGAAGTCCCAACGAGCACATTAAAACTCACGAAAATCCTGAGGGCACACATTCAAGAAGCCTTAAACGCTTTGTCATAGATTTTCTTTACACCACCTTGATAGTACCCAGGTTAATCCTACCTCAGTCCTTGGGAAATCAACTTTGGTAAATAGTCTGGATTATCGTTTATTTCTTAGTCCTAAAATTGGTTAGGGTTCTGTTTCATTTCATCGAATTATGTTAAGTAAGGAAACGCCTCAGGTCAAGAGTTAGTTCAGATGGGACAACAGTTATAAGTGAGTGGGTAATGCGTATACCTAGCCTTAACTACCACCTTCCAAGTCATAACACTTGCACATACCGATATTCGTTGTGATAGTAATGGAATCTATATGTACTCTGTCACACTAAAGCTGAGGAAAATGTATTGTCATTTCAGAATTTAAGGATGCTCGTCCATTATCACTCTCCTTGTAATGTGTCTTACTTGCGCAATCAGAATTAATGGCATATAGCCATTATACATTTGCACATTTAGTAGTGAGATGTCCATAAGGATATAGTTGGGCTAAGGGTAATAGTGTATACTATGATGCGAGTGATTATAAATACTTATAACCCATTATAATCTACTAGTTATTTTTCACTTAAGTAGGGATAAGGTCCGTTAGTGATCAATAATTAAAGGATTTTTGGTAAGACCTAAATGGTGAAAGGAAGAGGTATATGATTTCCATGTAGTAAGATTGAAATCAAATGTATCTTTAATTCGAGAATTAATGACTCACACAAAAAAAAAATTATGGGAAAATTGGGAAACATTACATATGGTATCAAAGAAAAAGTTACAAGACTGGGCCTAAACAGGGCCACATTAGTTTCCTAGTATATATTTTGATTTATGTAAAAAAAATTGATAAACCGTATCATTACAAACAGAAAGCCCTTTCTGTTTTGTGTTAATTATGGCAGCTCAAGAGGATGCAGAAGTCAAAATGGAAGGAAATATGTAGCAAAGACCTCCTAGAGATCTAAGACAGAACAATGATGGAAGCTCACCCACAGAGGTGTTGGAAACAATGAGGAATCTTGTTGTTGAACTGCAATTTTTCAAAGTGGACAATGAAAAACTGAAGAAAGATCAGCAGGAAAAACAATAAATAAACGAAGTCCTGCTGCGCAGTATAGTGACCAAGAAAAGCCCAAAGGATGATAATAACAAAAAATAAGTTATCAAGAGAGCTTCGAAGAACTCGAGACCGAAAATAGAAAAAGGAGACTGTTCGTCTGAAGGAACATCTTCAGCTGAAGACAAAACTAAAATGGACAGAAAAAGAAAACAGGTAGACCACCTTGAAGGAGAATTTAAAAAGATTAAACGAACTACCTTTGATGGAGAATCCAGGATAGGAGAAGAAGCTTAGGCATGGTTGTTGGACATAAAAAAATACTTCCATATCTACAACTATTCCAGTAATATGAAGGTCAGAATGGCCATCTACAATCTGAAAGGGAAGGCTAACATTTGGTGGCAAGACCTAAAATTGGCCAGGGGCCTAAAGGAGAAACAATTGGAATGGTATGACTTTAAGAAGTATTTCAAGAAACAATACATTTCTGAAATATATTATGAAAGGAAGACGAAATAATTTAACGAGTTACGACTTGGACAGCTGATGATGGAGGACCTTATAAATAAATTTATGGAACTACTAAGGTTCGTACCGTACATCCGGGAGGATAAGGTAAAAATACAACGATTCTTAATTTGTTTACCAGAGTCCTACAGGGACAGAATTGAGTTTGACAACCCCAAATCCTTGAATGAGGTATTCAGGAAAGGACGAATGTGCTATGACCAGTATAAACAACAGGTAGAGTTTCCCAAGTCCTGGAAGGATAAGAAAAAAGATCGAATGAACCAGCGGAAGAAGGGATACCAGCCAGCTCCTTATTGGAATGCAACAAAAAATCTTTTGAGAAAGGATTTTCACTCCAATCATCCGAATACGCAAGGTAGCAGTAAATCGGTAAACCTGGGAACGAAGAATTTTGGGGACATCTCCTGCGAGCCATTAACGTATTAGGATTATGGAGAGCCTCATCAAAGGAGGAATTGTCCACGTTTAATTTCAACAAACATAACTTTTGTTCATAATTTTCAGGAAGCCTCGATGGTGGGAGATGCGGGTAGAAGCCAACATCGGATAAATGCAACCATAGATGGTCGACAAGCTGAGCACTAGTCCTCGGTGGTAGAAATCGAAGGTAAAATCAATAGCACTTGAATTTCTATTTTAATTGAACCTGGAGCTATGTTAAGTTATATTACTACTGATGTAGTAGAGTCAAATAAACTTAAGAAACAAAAGAACGCAAAATCATGGCTGGTACAACTAGCAACAGGTACTAAAAGGAAAGTAGTTCACTTTTTTTTTAGTTTAGCTTAGATGGTCAAAATATAAGAACAAATCTGAACATCCTACCACTAGGATCTTACAATATGATTATCGGGATGGATTGGTTGGAACAACATAAAGAAATACTAGATTGTTATACAAAGATACTTAGCTAGAAAGAGGATTTTGACACTGCTAGAATATCCCAAGGTATACCAAAACCTCTATCAGTCAGACAAGTTTCAGAGATGCAGCTCAAGAAATGTATGAGAAAGGGATGTCAATTTTATGCCATCCAAGTAACGAATCTATTAGAAAAATAAGATAAGCCAAAGTTAGAAGACTTTGTTGTCCTACATGAATTCAGAGACATGTTTGTCGATGAGATACCAGAATTATGTCCTATAAAGGAAATATACTTCTCCATAGACCTACTACCCGGTTCATCCCCTATCTCAAAATCACCTTACCGAATGAGTCTACCAGAACTGACAGAATTAAAAATACAATTACAAAAATTGTTGGGCAAAGAAGATATCAGACTGAGTGTTTCACCATGGGGGATACCAATCCTATTTGTGGAAAAGAAAGATGGTACTCTAAGACTATGTATTGATTATATACAACTAAACAAAATGACTATTAAGAAGAAATACCCCTTACCAAGGATAAATTATTTGTTCGATCAAATAAGTGGGGCCAAGATCTTTTCAAAGTTGGATTTATGATCCAGTCATCATCACGTTAGGATAAAAGACAAGGACATAAGAAAAACATCTTTTCGGAAAAGATATGGACACTATGAATTCATAGTCATACCTTTTAGACTCAATAATGCACCAGCCACATTTATGTGCCTAATGAACAGTATTTTCAGTCAGTACTTAGACAAGTTCATGGTAGTATTTATCAATGATATTCTGGTCTATTAAAAAACGGAGGAAGAACATGATGAACACTTAAGTATAGTTTTGCAAACATTCAGGAAACACAAACTGTATGCCAAATTTGACAAGTGTGACTTTTATCGAAAAGATATACAATATCTAGGAAATGTAATTTCAGTAGAAGGCTTTTCCGTAGACCCGAAGAAGATAAAATCCATTATGGAATGGCCGGTACCTAACGATGTAGCGGATATCTGGTCGTTCATGGGAATCACCGCATATTACCGCATATTTATAGAAGGTTCTTCCAAGATAGCCTACCTATCACGTCATTACAAAAGAAAGGGACCAAGTTTAACTGGTCAGAGAATTGTCAAGACAGTTTTAATAAGTTGAAGGAATTATTGACAATTGCACCCATATTGAAAGTAGCAGACCCAGATAAAGACTTCACCTTATGTGTTGATGCAAGTAAAGAAGGACTAGGTGGTGTCCTAACTTAGGAAGGACACATCATTTGTTATGAGTCCCAGAAATTAAAAGAACATGAGCGAAATTATGCCACTCATGACTTAGAATTGGCAACGGTAATACATGCCTTAAAAATGTGGCGACACTACATAATGGGAAGAAAATTTCTACTATTAACGGATAATAGCAGGGTGAAATATCTTTTTAGCCAACCAATTCTTAATGCAAGACAAGCAAGATGGCTGGCCTTCTTGAGTGAATTCAACTTCGAGGTCAGATATATCAAGGGTAAGGAAAATAAAGTAGCAGATTCTCTAAGAAAAAGAGTCCATGGGTTATTTGAGATAAATATCAGCAGGGCAGAAAGTGATATAGAACAAAGAATAACGATGGCAGGTGTTAACAATGCAAATTACACTAAGATAATGGCAGAATTAGAAAATAGTACCGCAAACTCAGATAAACCAGATCTAAGTATCGACAAGAAGGCAATATTACGATTTAAAAAAACAGACTTTACATACCAGTTTCAACAGAGTTAAAATTAACAGTTTTGGATGAAGTGCATAAGAAATCGTATTCTGGCCATCTAGGTTACCAGAAAACAATAAAAACACTTAGAAAACTATTTTACTGTCCTAATATGAAGGGAGAAACAAAAGAGTACTTGGCTAGTTTCTAAGATTGTCAGCAAGTTAAGGTCAAGCACCAGCATCCAGTTGGCCTATTACAGCCATTACTAGTACCAGAATGGAAATGGGAGACCATATCGCTGGACTTTATAATAGGTATTCCTAAAAATCAGAAACAGAATGATTCTATCATGGTTGTAATCGATAAAATCAATAACTCTGCACACCTTATTCCTGTAAAGTCTACTTTTAAATCTATAAACATTGCTGAAATATTAATGAAAGAAATTTTTAGACTGCATGGTATTCCTAAAATGGTGATTTCAGATAGAGACGTAAAATTCACATCCTCTTTTTGGAAGGAATTTTTTGCAGTGATAAATACTAATTTGAATTTCAGTACGAGTTATCATCCACAAACGGATGGCAGACCGAAAGGACAAACCGAATCGTAGAGCATATGCTCCACATGTACGTAAGAACCAAATTGAACAAGTGGGAAGACTACCCGCACTTAGTAGAATTTGCATATAACAATGGGTACCGAACTTCGGCTAATTTAATCCCTTTTGAAGTATTGTACGTAAGAGAGTGTACGACTCCAATTAGCTGGGATAACCCAGCTGACAGACTCATGGTTGGACCATAGATACTCTAAGAAATGGAGAACATGGTAAGGAAGGAACAACAGAACTTGAAAGAAGCCCAGGACAAACAAAAGAGTTAGGCAGATCAAGAAAGAAGACACTTGGAATTTCAAGTGGGAGACCATGTTTATTTGAAGGTTAAAGCTCGAAAAAGTTTATTGAAGTTAGGGAACTGTGCCAAGATGGCACCTAGGTTTTGTGGGCCCTTTGAGATACTATCTCAAATTGGACCAATAGCATACCAACTTGCACTTCCATCTAATCCAAGAATTCATAATGTATTTCATGTTTCCTTGTTGAAAAAATATGTTCATGACCCTACTGATATGATTGGTTGGAATTTGGTGCAGGTGGAACCTGAAGGCAAGTTTCAGGTGGAACCCCTGCGTATTATGGACCAAAGATAAATAGCACTTCGAAACAGAGTCGTCGCTCGGGTAAAGGTGCAATGGAAGCACTTTAGTTCTGAGGAGGCCACTTGGGAGTTGGAGGGAGATTTGCGGAAATATCATCCAATCCTGTTCCAATAAAGGAACGAACACTGAGGACAATGCTTTATTGAAGGCGGAAAGGATGTAACATCCCCATAAATAAAGTATTTTTGAAATTTAAATTTGTTGGAAAATTATTTTGTTTTTAGTAAATTCAAAATTGGAAAAATTTTTCCATTTATGGCAATTCTGAATTCCAAATTTGATAATTGTAATTAATTATTATGACTGTTCAGGAGAGATATGATTTGACCCAACTAACTATTTGACTATGACACTTGTATGAAAACAAAATATTTTATATTGATTGCAGGTGAAAAATAGAACAACCATGTTAAAATCAGCTGACTATGACTCCATGAGTGGAGAACATGTTGGAACTACCTCTGGGCTGATTGTTACAAGTGGTAAATCAAGGATTTGGCCATTGGCAACCCCTAAAAATCAGATATTTAGAAAGCTGCGAAAATTCCCAAGGGAGGGAAAAGACCTAGGAATTTTTTTTTTATGGATAAATAGGATATGTGAGGAGGCAAGATGCTGCCAAGTATGCGGGGAAAAGAGACTACAATTTTCTTATTGTTATGAACACTAATGATTGAGTGTGAAGTAAGAGGAGTCTGCTGAAGATTGAAAGACATTTTTGAGGAGTTTCAAGTTAGCCCTCATGGACTCATGGTCAGGCTAGGGGGTGAACTTGGCAAGTCATTTGGCTGCCCTGTTCTACAGTTGGGAGGAAAGTGGTTGTTCCCTTTGTCTTCTCGTGATCTGGTTCAGATATGTTGCTCTACTCCTTCTCTGTCTGAATGATTTTATATCTGATGCAATGTATTTGTTAAATCAGAACTTAAATAATTTCCATTTTCTGTTTGAATGATTTGATATCTGATGTCATGTATTTATTAAATATGAACTGAGAACATATGGTAAATCTAATATCGAGTGACCCTTTTCTGAATGAACGATAGAATTGGACTTTTATTTGTTATGATAGTTGAAAGGATTATGCATGGTTAAATTCTAGAAGAAATCTCCTCTAAATTAGATTCACTGCTATTTTATTTCTTTATTTGTTTTCTGAGTGAAATCAATGTTGAGATTGTCATATTGGGAGTGGAGTTAATGATGTAATTTCATTGATCTAACTGTATGAATAATGCTAGGAACAACATTCTGAGTTTTGTAAACTATGCTACATTTTCTTTTCCATTAAATAGACTGTGTAGAGACAGATTTGTCGCTGAGGTAGGAAGATCGACTATTATACTAGTTTCCCTTACAGTCCATTAACCTAACCTGTATAAAGGTATTTCGAACAAGAGAGTACAAAAACAGAAAATTATACTATATAATTTGCAATGAAAGATCTATTATATGAACTACTTTAATAGAAAAGGAACTTGGATGCACCCTTTCTTATTACAAAAATTTGTTTTCCCAAGGATGTACAAATTCGGCTATTCATATTTAGAATTTCCTATTATAATAACGATGCAAAAATAAAAGATTTCATAAAGAACAAATTCAGAGGTATACATCTACCACAAGCATATCATCAATCAGTAAATTTCATAGTTATGTGAATAACCAGAGAAGGTAATTAAAAGTTATTTTATTTCTGAACATAAATATAGGATGAAGTTGCAATACTTAAGTCTATCTAAATACCAGATCACAGAGAACGGGTTTTAAGTACATCTAGTATAATAGAAGAGAAAGATAAATAGTTTGACCATGTCTCGGTAAAGGATTTGACCTTTTAAGTTCCTTTAAAAACAAAACTGTAGTAATAACGAGTGGGGTGGGAATTGGCACTTTTCTACCCACAACAACCATACACTACAATGAATTTATCCCATTCGGTAGATTTGAGATTTTATTCTTTTGGAAGAAAACGATAACCAGAACACGAATACCTCTTGTTTAAAGAGATGACCTAAGTTCCAAAAATGACAAAGACTTCCAATCCTGTAGAGACTTCCAATCCAGTAGAGAGACCGAGAATATTTTATTAATATCAATAAACCAATAGAATATCGGTAATGAAAGAATCCAATAAATTTATAGACTATACTTTGCTGATGAATTTCAAAAGTAGACTCTGCCTCCTCCTTGTATCCATGGAAGGTTTGTTGAACTCGAAGGGGTGGAAGGGGTGAAGAGTCACATGATGGGTACCTCAGATTTAAATTAGAGGACCCATCATTAGTTTGTAATCGTAAAGACCTTTCTATTTCTTTCAGAACAGTGAATAAACTCATGCTAAATACGATTCATAATAATTATTGTACTCTACTAAAATTTATCCTATATGGTCGCCCCTTCATTTATCATAGTACATGAGTGTTTAACAAGTGTTTTGATCTAGGGACAATAAGGGAAAACAACTAATAGACTCTTGGGAAAAATGGGAATCCCACTCTTGTAACAGTTCTTTTTTTTAAGTATTAACAATCCGGGTCATACATTTAAGATGACGAAACCACTAACAAGGGAAAAACCTTGGACGAAGCTCAAGACTTAGGGATAATTATATAACACGCATAACAAAAGGAGAAAAATGAAATACCGTATGAGACTTATACGCGTTACAAAATCACCATATCAGTTGTGATATTTAGGCCACCCTTATCTGACTCTTTAAGGGATACCGGGGTTGACTACCAAGGATAATGGCTCTGAATATTTCTAACCTCAGTCATACCCTTACTCCGAGAAGCCACGCATTATGCAGAGTAACAGAGCTCAAAGAACTTAAGAGGACACTTTGTGCTACGATATAATACACTCTATGTCCTGGTCTCCTTAAACATAATTGTAGGGAAGGTTCTAGATCGGGAGTATAATACTAGGAACCTCACATTCGGGAGCGGAGTCCAGCTTGACCTATGAATGAAAACTAGGAAGACTCACACAACAAGCAGAGAATACTAATAACCCAAACCTTTCACAATCGTTTATCAACAAACTTTATTAATATTTAGAGTCCAAACATAGATAAATTCAGTATAACATCAAGATCTCTCTTAGAGTTATCATTCATAAACTCTTACCTCGTTTAAGACAATTTTCCAGTGGGAGGGGTCCGTTGAACGCGTATCCACCAGGTTGAATCATCATCATAAGCATTGGGAACATTCAGAGAAACCTTAGAGCATTGCCGCTCTATACACAAAACCAACTTTGAGAATGAGGAGTATCCTCCAAGAAATCGTCTACTAGAGATTAATGGCAGTCTGTACCTGTGCATCGTGGTCAAGGCAAGGTGGCAAAGTCCAAAAGGGCACATTAAAACTCATGACAATCCTGAGGGCCCACATTCAAGAATCCTTAAACGCTTTGTCAAAGATTTTCTTTACACCACCTTGATTGTACCTAGGTTAATCCCACCTCAGTCCTTGGGAAATCAATTTTGGTAAACAGTCTGGATTATCGTTTATTTCTTAATCCTAAAATCAGTTAGGGTTCCGTTTCGTTTCATCGAATTATGTTCAGTAAGGAAAGGCCTCAGGAAAAGAGTTAGTTCGGATGGGACGACAGTTATAAGTGAGTGGATAATGCGTATAACTAGCCTTAACTATCGCCTTCCAATTCATAACACTTGCACATGCCGATAGTCGCTCTAATAGTAATGGGTCTATAAGTACCCTATCACACTAAGCCTGACGAAAACGTATTTTCATTTCAGAATTTAAGGATGCTCATCCATTATCACTCTCCCTGTAATGTGTCTTACTTGTGCAATCAGAATAAATGGCATATAACCATTATACATTTGCACATTTAGTAGTGAGATGTCCATAAGGATATAGATAGGCTAAGTGTAATAGTGTAGAATATGATGCGAGTGATTATAAATATTTATAACCCATTATAATCTACTAGTTATTTTTCACCTAAATAGGGATAAGGTCCATTAGTGATCAGTAATTAAAGGATTTTTGGTAAGCCCTAAATGGTGAAAGGAAGAGGTATATTATTTCCATGTAGTAAGATTGAAATCAAATGTATCTTTAATTTGAGAATTAATGACTCACAATTTTTTTTTTTTTTTTTATGGGAAAATTGGGAAACATTACATATGGTATCAGAGAAAAAGTTACAACACTGGGCCTGAATAGGGCCACATTAGTTGCTTAGTATATATTCCAATTTATGTAAAAAAAACTAATAAACCTTGTGGTTACAAACATAAATACCTTTTTGCTTTGTGTTAATTACGCAGCTCAGGACGATGCATAAATTAGGATGGAAGGAAATCTGCAGCAAAGACCTCCTGGACATCCAAGACAGAACACCAACAGAAGCTCACCCATAGAGGTGTTGAAAAGAATGAGGAATATTATTGTTGAACTGTAGGTTTTCAAAGCCGACAATGAAAAACTGAAGAAAGCTCAGCAGGAACAACAAGAAATAAATGAAGTTTTGATGTGCAATATAGTGACCAAGAAAAGCCCAAAGGATGATAATAACGACAAAGAAGTTATCAAGAGAGCTTCCAAGAACTCGGGACTAGAAACAGAAAATGGAGACAGTTTGTCTGAAGGAACACCTTAAGCTAAAGACAGAACTAAAATGGATAGAAAAAGAAAACAAGTAGACCACCTTGAAGGAGAATTTAAAAAGATTAAAACAACTACCTTTGATGGAGAATCCAGGACAGGAGAAGAAGTTGAGGCATGGTTGTTGGACATCAAAAAATACTTCGAGATATACAAGTATTCCAGCAATATGAAGGTCAGAATGGCCATCTACAATCTGAAAGGGAAGGCCAACATTTGGTGGCAAGACCTGAAATTGGCCAAGGGCCTAAAGGTGAAACAGTTGGAATGGTCCGACTTTAAGAAGTATTTCTAGAAACAATACCTTTCTGAAAGCTATTATGAAAGGAAGATGAAAGAATTTTACGAGTTACGACTTGGACAGATGACGATGGAGGACCTTATGAATAAATTTCTGGAACTACTAAGGTTCATACTTGTACATCCGGGAGGATAAAGTAAAAATCCAACAATTCTTAAGTTATTTACCACAGCCCTACAGGGACAGAATTGAGTTTGACAACCCCAAATCCTTGAATGAGGTATTCAGGAAAGCACAAATGTGCTATGACCAGTATAAACAATGGGTAGAGTTTTCCAAATCCTAGAAGGATAAGAAACAATATCGAATGAACCAGTGGAAGAAGGGATACTAGCCAACTCCTTATCGGAATGCAGCAAAAAAAATTCTGAGAAAGGATTTTCACTCCAATCATCCGAATATGCAAGGCAAAGGTAAACCAGTAAACCTGGGAACGAATAAGTTTGGAGACAGCTCCCACGAGCCATTAAAGTGTTGGGAATATGGAGAGCCTCATCTAAGGAGGAACTGTCCACGTTTAATTTCAGCAAACAAAATTGTTGTTCATACTTTGCAGGAAGCCTCAACGGTGGGAGATGTGGGCAGAAGACTGCATCGGATAAATGCAGCCATAGATGGTCGACAAGATGACCACCAGTCCTCGGTGGTAGAAATCGAAGGTCAAATCAATAACACTCGAATTTATGTTTTAATTGACCCTGGAGCTACGTTAAGTTATATTACTCATGATGTAGTAGAGTCAAATAAACTTAATAAATGGAAGCACGCAAAATCATGGTTGGCACAGCTAGAAATAGGTACTAAAAGGAAATTAGTTGACTTTGTTTATGATTTTGAGTTCAGCTTAGATGATCCGGATTATTTTCGGCATGAAATGAGAGCGGAGATATAACACAGAAGTATTCAGAGATATTGTGAGAGAGAAAACAATATAATAGAGATATAGCGGAAATATAACAAGAGTCACAGATATACAATAATACACGATTTATATTAATGAAAGAAATGTACAGAGACTGTAAAAATACAGAGTGAAAGACTCGCTAGAATGGTGGTAGTTTATCTCTGAGAAGAGATGTGACCGCTACTCGCATTCGCAAGAAGATGATTATAATGAGGCTCTAAAGGCATTTTTATAATATATAGGAATGCCAAAAGTCCTTGGCATCCAAAACCCTAACCCTAGGAGATGAAGCACCAAAATTCATGTGGGCCCCGTTTGGGTAAGTGAGTACATCAACTTCCTGGGGTCATAACTTTTGCATACGATCTCTGTTTTAGGCGTGTGATAGCTCATTGGAAAGGTATTGTAGAGGAGATTCATTTTGGGGCCTCAATCATGCTGTAGGCTATTAGTGAGAAACTTGATCCTGAAAAACCTTCATTTAGGCCCTCAAAATGGACCCGAAAGTTAAAACCTGCTAAAAATAGTAAGTTGCCAAAATTGCCAGAAAACTATTTTGAGCCAGTTGGAAAAGGTGGGTGGCCACTGATATCCATCTGGATCAATCCTCCCTCCTTAGGAAGAAATGGTCTCCATTGCGTTGATTTCCAGGGGGAGAGGGGAAAGCAATTGCTGAATCTGAATCTTGGTGATCTGCTTGCCTTGCTGTAGAGGTGGCGTTGCTTAGTTTGTTGAAGGCTATCATGAACCTTTGGCTGGAAGGTTTGGACCTTTTTAACCAGTCTGGCTATTTTAGATGGCTGTTTGCAGACGGAATATTTGTACTTTGTAGCAACCTTTTCAACCTACTTCTGTTGGATAGAAGGTGCTTGGGCCAAAGCTATGGTGGTCGCAGTATCCTTTTTTTCACCTTTTGAACAGATTGTGAAGAAGCTGAATTTTTTAGTATGAGATACTACTTTGTGGCAATGTTTAGGTGGGGCAGTAGTTGGAACTACCTCTGGTATTCTGTAGAGATGACTCCCCAAAGTAACAATGACACTACAAGGTCAAGACTCATAAACAGCATGGCATCTCCACATATATGGTTGACCCAAGAGAACATCACATACATCTAATGGGGAAACATCACATAATACCTCGTCCTTGAAGGACTGGATGCCATATGAAAATCGACACTGCTGGCCGACACGAAGATCTCGTCCTTGGCGAAGCCACCCAATGTTGTATGGCTGTGGATGTGCTATTGTCGATAATCCAAACTGCTTGATGACCTCTACTGAGATGAGGTTCTTCTGGCTTCCGCTATCAACAATAAAATGTAGTGGGGTCCCCTTCGTCCACATCTCTGAATGAAAAAGGTGTTCCCCCTCTTCTGGATCTGTTGGTTCTTCTGGTTGAATTGCTACGGTCGTGACAATAGCAATGGGGTCTGCATCGATGATCTGTCTTTTACCAGTATTTTAAGAATCAGATTCTGAATCAAGTTTCGTCTCCCTGTCTTTGATTTTGGCCACCAATGACTGTTTTGAGAAACAATCATCAGTGTTGTCCCAGGGGCTTTTGTGGAAATCGCACCATTTTTCAGTGTCCTTTGTCTTCCCGTGACCCTTCTTCTCCTGTGTCTTAGACTGGTTTTCGGGATATTGTTTGTTAGGGTTGTCTTTGTCATGCTTTGGTTGTTGCGGATTTGCAGAACCAAACTCCCGTTTGTTCTAGTGCTTAAATTTTTGCTCGATTTTAACAGCATATCGATAGGTAGCACCGAGTGATGAGATGTCCATAAAATTCATTTCAGTTTCGATGTATCTGTGTAGAGCCCCACGATATTTTAGAACCAAATGTCATTCAGAGTCTTTGATACCCAGCTTGGTGCACAAGGTATGGAAGGTATTGGTGAACTCCAGAATTTCTTGGCCCCTCTCTTGTCGCAGTGTGGTCCATCTCATGTACTGGTCCTCATAGTTACCAACAGGGTAATATTGTTCCTTTACCACATCCACAAAAAAATCCCAACTAGGATCGGCCCCATATATTCCAAACTC
>JASDQU011401443.1:69419-89449 GCA_032191745.1 Picea mariana | reverse complement strand
CGAGAGGCATTGAAGGATGTGGGAAAAATTCTCCATCATTTCGTCCCTCTTTCGCGTGAGAGCTTGCTCAAGCAACAGACTGATAGGATCGTCTGCTCCGTCATTTTTATTTTCTTCCACCATTGAGGGTTTCTTGGGTGTGTGAGAGCGATTATCTTCAAGAGAGACAATCTCGAGACCTAACTTGTTGTAATCGGACCTCGTCGGGGACATGCACTAAAAAAAATGATCAAGAGCAGCCTGCTCTGATACCACTGATCCGGATTATTTTCGGCACAAAATGAGAGCAGAGATATAACACAGAAGTATTCAGAGATATTGCAAGAGAGAAAACAATATAACAGAGATATAGTGGAAATATAACAAGAGTCACAGATATACAGTAATACACGATTTCTATTAATGAAAGAAATGTACAGAGACTGTAAAAATACAGAGTGAAAGACTCTCTAGAATGATGGCAGCTTATCTCTGAGAAGAGATGTGACCACTACTCGCATTCGCAAGAAGATGATTACAATGAGGCTCTGAATTCCTTTTTACAATAGATAGGAATGCCAAAATTCCTAGGCATCCAAAACCCTAACCCTAGGAGATGAAGCGCCAAAATTCATGTGGGCCCCGTTTGGGTAAGTGAGTACATCAACTTCCCAGGGTCGTAACTATTGCATACGATCTCTGTTTTAGGCGTGTGATAGCTCGTTGGAAAGGTATTTTCGAGGAAATTCATTTTTGGGCCTCAATCATACCATAGGATATCATTGAGAAACTTGATCCTGAAAAACCTTCATTTAGGCACTCAAAATGGACCCGGAAGTTAAAACCTGCTAAAAATAGTAAGTTGCCAAAATTGCCAAAAAACTATTTTGAGCCAGTTGGAAAAGGTGGGTGGCCACCGATATCCATATGGATCATTAGATGGTCAAAATATAAGAACAAATATTAACATCCTACCACTAGGATCTTACGATATGATTATTGGGATGGATTGGTTGGAACAACACAAAGAAGTACTAGATTGTTATACAAAGATACTTAGCTATAAAGACTATTTTGGCACTGCTAGAATCACCCAAAGTATACCAAAACCTATATCAATCAGACAAGTTTCAGCGATGCAACTCAAGAAATGTATGAGAAAGGGATGTCGAGTTTATGCCATCCAAGTAACGAATCTATTAGAAAAATAAGATAAGCCAAAGTTAGAAGACTTTGCTATTCTATGTGAATTCAGAGACATGTTTGTGGATGAGATACCAGAATTATGTCCTAGAAGGGAAATATACTTCTCCATACACCTACTACCCGGTTCAACCCCTATCTCAAAATCACCTTACCTAATGAGTCTACCAGAACTGACAGAATTAAAAATACAATTACAGGAATTGTTGGACAAAGAGTATATCAGACCGAGTGTTTCACCATGGGGGGTACCAGTCCTATTTGTGAAAACGAAAGATGGTACTCTAATACTATGTATCGATTATAGACAACTGAACAAAATGAATATTAATAACAAATACCACTTACCAAGGATAAATGATCTGTTCGATCAAATAAGTGGGGCCAATATCTTTTCAAAGTTGGATTTACGATCCGATTATCATCAAGTTAGGATAAAAGATGAGGACATAAGAAAAACATCTTTTCGGACAAGATATGGACACGACAAATTCGTAGTCATACCTTTCGGACTCACTAACACAGCAGCCACACTTATGTGTCTGATGAACATTATTTTCAGTCAGTACTTAGAAAAGTTCGTGGTAGTATTTATCGACGATATTTATGGTGTATTAAAAAACAGAGGAAGAACATGATGAACACTTAAGTATAGTTCTGCAAACGTTGAGGAAACACAAATTGTACACCAAATTTGACAAGTGTGACTTTTATCAAAAATATATACAATATCTAGGACATGTATTTTCAGCAGAAGGCATTTTCATAGACCCGGAGAAGATAAAATCCATTATGGAATGGCCAGTACATAAGGATGTAGCGGATATCCGATTGCTCATGGGAATCACTAGTTATTATCGCAGATTTATAGAAGGGTTTTCCAAGATATCCTACCCTCTCACGTCATTACAAAAGAAAGGGACCAAGTTTAACTAGTCAGAGAAGTGTCATGAAAGTATTAACAAGCTGAAGGAATTATTGACAACTGCACCCATATTGAAGGTAGTAGACCCAGATAAAGACTTCACCGTATGTGTTGATGCAAGTAAAGAAGGACTAGGTGGTTTCCTAACTTAGGAAGGACACGTCATTTGTTATGAGTCCCAGAAATTAAAATAACACGAGGGAAATTATTCCACTCATGAATTAGAATTGGCAGTGGTAATACACGCCTTAAAAAAGTGGCGAGACTACATAATGGGCAGAAAATTTCTACTATTAACGGATAATAGCGGGGTGAAATATTTGTTTAGCCAACCAGTTCTTAATGGAAGACAACCAATATGGCTAGCCTTCTTGAGCGAATTTGACTTCAAGTTTAGACATATCAAGGGTAAGGAAAATAAAGTAGCAGACCCTTTAAGCAGAAGAGTCCATGGGTTATTTGAGATAAATATCAGCAGGGCAGAAAGTGATCTAGAACAAAGAATAAGGATGGCAGGTGTTAACGATGGAAATTACACTAGATAATGGAAGAATTACAAAATAGTGCCGCAAACTTAGATAAACTAGATCTAACTATCGACAATAAGGGACTATTACAATTTAAAAAAATAGACTTTACATACCAGATTCAGCAGAGTTAAAATTAACAGTTTTGGACGAAGTGCACAAGAAATCGTATTCTGGCCATCTAGGTTACCAGAAAACAATAAAAACAATTAGAAAACAGTTTTGTTGGCCTAATATGAAGGGAAAAACAACAAAGTACTTGGCTAGGTGCCAAGATTGTCAGCAGGTTAAGGTTGAGCACCAACATTCAACCGGCCTATTACAGCCATTACCAGTACCAGAATGGAAATGGGAGGCCATATCACTGGACTTTATAATAGGTTTGCCTACAACTCAGAAACATAATGATTCTATCATGGTTGTAATCGATAAAATCAGTAAGTTTGCACACTTTATTCCTGTAAAGTCTACTTTTAAAGCTATAAACATTGTTTAAATATTCATGAAAGAAATTTTTAGACTGCATGGTATTCCTAAAATGGTAATTTTAGATAGAGACGTAAAATTCACAACCGCTTTTTGGAAGGAATTGTTTGTAGGGATAAATACTAATTTGAATTTCAGTAGGAGTTTTCATCCACAAATGGATGGACAGACTGAAAGGACAAACCAAATCGTAGAGAATTTTCTCCGCATGTACGTAAGAACCAAACCGAACAAGTGGGAAGACTACCTTCACTTAGTAGAATTTGCATATAACAATGGGTACCAAACTTCGGCTAAGTTAAGACCTTTCAAAGTATTTTACGGAAGAAAGTGTATGACTCCAATTAGATGGGATATACTGGCTAACAAACTCATGGTTGGACCAGAGATGCTCCAAGAAATGGATAACATGGTAAGGAAGGTACAACAGAACTTGCAAGAAGCCCAGGACAGACAAAAGATCTATGCAGATCAGAAAATAAGACACTTGGAATTTAAAGTGGGAGACCATGTTTATTTGAAGGTCAAAGCCCGAAAAATTTCATTGAATTTAGGGAACTGTGCCAAGATGGCACCCAGGTTTTTTGTGCCCTTCGAGATACTAGCTCGAATTGGCCCCATAGCATACCAACTTGCACTTCCAGCTAATCTAAGAATTCATAATGTATTTGATGTTTCTTTGTTGGAAAAATATGTTCATGACCCTACTCATATGATTGATTGGAACTTGGTGCAGGTGGAACCCCTGCGTATTCTAGACCGGAGAGAATTAGCACTTTGGAACAGATTCGTCGCTCATGTAAAGGTGCAATGGAAGAAATTTAGTCCTAAGGAGGCCACTTGGGAGTTGGAGGGAGATTTGTGGAGATCTCATCCAATCCTGTTCTGAGAAAGGAACAAACACTGAGGACAGTGTTTTATTGAAGGGGGAAAGGATATAACATCTCCAAAAATAAAGTATTTTTGAAATTTATATTTGTTGGAAAATTATTTCGTTTTTAGTAAATTTGAAATTGGAAAAATTTTTCCATTTATGGAAATTCCAAATTTTGAATTTGATAATTGTAATTAATTATTCTGACTATTGGGAAGAAATATGATTTGACCCAACTAACTATTTGACTAAGACATTTGTATGAAAATAGAATTATATTGATTACAGAAGGAAAAATAGAACAACCATGTTAAAATCAGTTGACTATGACTCCATGAGTGGAGAACATGTTGGAACTACCTATGGGTTGATTGTTACAAGTGGAAAATCAGGGATTTGGCCATTGGCAGCCCCTGAAAATCAGCGATTTAGAAGGATGTGAAAATTCCCAAGGGAGGGAAAAAGACCTAGGCAAAAAGATTTTATGGATAAATAGCATATGTGAGCAGGCAGTATGCTACCAAGTATGAGGGGAAAAAGAGACTATGGTTTTCTTGTTGTTATGAACACTAATTATTGAGTGTGAAAAAAGAGGAGTCTATTGAATACTAAAAGACATTTCTGAGGAGGAGTTTCGATTTAGCCCTCATGGACTCATGGTCAGGCTAGGGGGTGAACTGGGACAATGATTTTTTTTGCCCTATTCTACGATTGGGAGGAACGTGGTTCTTCCCTTTGTCTTCTCGAGATCTGGTTCATTGATGTTGCTCTACTCCTTCTCTGTCTAAATGATTTTATATTTGATGCAATGTATTTGTTAAATTGGAACTGAAATGATTTCCATTTTCTATTCGAGTGATTTGATGTCTGATGTCATGTATTTATTAAATCTGAACTGAAATAATTTCCATTCTCTGGTGAATGATTCAATCATGGATGTAATGCATCTACGAATTATGATATACAATAATGTGTAGGAAAAATCAGTTTGAATTCATTAAGCCTAAAGACTGAAAGAGAACATATGGTAAATCTAATATCAACTGACACTTTTCTCCTATAAATTAGATTCACTTCTATTTTCTTTCTTTATTTATTTTCTAAGTGAAATCAATGCTAAGATTGGCATATTGGGAGTGGAGGATATGATGTAATTTCATTAATCTAACTGTATGAATAATGCCGGGAACAAAATTTTGAGTTTTGTAAACTATGCTACATTTTCTTTTCCATTAAACAGACTATGTAGAGACAGATTTGTAGTTGAGGTAGCAAGACCAACTATTATACTAGTTTCCCTTACAGTCCTCTAACCTAACCCATATAAAGGTATTTCTAACAAGAGAGTACAGAAACATAAAATTATACTATATAATTTGCAATGACAAATCTATTATATGAACTACTTTAACAGGAAAGGAACCTGGATGCACCGTTTCTTATTACAAAAATTTCCTTTGCCCAAGGTTGTACAAATTTGGCTATTCATATTTAGACTTTCCTATTATAATAACGATGCAGAAACAAAAGATTTCATAAAGAAAAAATTTAGAGGTATACAATTACCGCAAGCATATAATCAATCAATAAATTTCGCAGTTATGTGAATAACCAAAGCAGGTAATTGAAATTTATTTTATTTCCGAACATAGATACAGGATGAAGTTGTAATACTTAAATCTATCTAAATACTATATCACAGAGTCCGAGTTTTAAGTACATCTGGTATAACAGAAGAGAAATATAAATCGTTCGGCCATGTCTCAGTAAAGGATTTGACCCTTTAAGTTCCCTTAAAAAATAAAATTGTAGTAATAACGAGTCAGGTAGGAATTGGCACTTCTCTACCCACAACAACGATACACTAGAACAAATTTATTCCATTCGGTAGATTTAAGATTTTATTCTTTTGGAAGAAAACGGTAACCGGAACCTGAATACCTCTTGTTTAAAGCGATGACCTGAGTTCCAAGAATGACAAAGACATCCAATCCTATAGAGAGAACGAGAAGATTTTAATAATATCAATCAACCAATAGAATGCCAGTAATGAAAGACCAATAAATTTACAGACTATACTTAGCTGATGAATTTCAGAAGTAGACTCTGCCTCATCCTTGTATCCATGGAAGGGTCACTGAACTCGAAGGGGTGGAAGGGGAGAAGAGTCGCATGATGGGTACCTTGCATTTAAATCAGAGGCCCCATCATTAGTTTGTAATCAATAAATAAATTTATGTTTCTTTCAGAACAGTGAATAAACTCGTGCTAAATACGATTCATAATAATTATTGTACTCTACTAAAATATGTCTTGTATGGTCGCCCCTTCTTTTATCATAGTACAAGAGTTTTTAACAAGTGTTTTGATCTAGGGACAACAAGGGAAAACAACTGATAGACTCTTGGGAAAAATGGGAATCCCCCTCTTGCAACAGTTCTTTTTTTTAAGTATCAACAATCTAGGTCATACATTCAAGATGGTCGAACCACTGACAGGGGAAAAATCTCAGATGAAGCTCGAGACTTAGGGATAATTATATACCACACATAACAAAAGGAAAAAAATTAAATACTGTATGAGACTTATACGTGTTACAAAATTACCATATCAATTGTGATACCCAGGCCACCCTTATCTAACTCGTTAAGGGATAGTAGGGTGGATTACCAAGGATAATGGCTCTGAATATTTCTAACCTTAGTCATACCATTACTCCAAGGAGCCATGCACTATACGGAGAGCATATGCACAGTAACAGAGCTGAAAAAACTTAAGAGGACACTCTGTTCTATGATAGAATACACTCTATGTCCTGGTCTCCTTAAACATAACCATAGGGAAGGTTCAAGATTGGGAGTATAGGACTAGGAACCTCACATTCAGGAGCGTAGTCCAGCTTGCCCTATGGATGAAAACCAGGAATACTCATGCAACAAGAAGATAATACTAATAACCTAAATCTTGCGCAAACGTTTATCAACAGAGTTTGTTAAGAATTACAGTCCAAACATAGATAAATTTAGTATAACATCGAGATATTTCTTGGAGTTATCAGTCAAAAACTCTTACCTTGTTTAAGACATTTTTCCAATGAGAAGGGCCCGTCGAATGCATATCCACCAGGTTGAATCTTTGTCATAAGTATTGGGAACATTCAGAGAAACCCTAGAGCATAGGCGCTGGATACACAGAACCAACTTTGTGAATGAGGAATAACCTCCTGGAATGTGTCTACTAAAGATTAATGGTAGTTTGTACCTATGCACCGTGGTTAGGGAAAGGTGGAGAAGTCCTAATGGGCACATTAAAACTCGCAACAATCTCAAGGGCGCACATTCAAAAAGCCTTAAACGCTTTGTCAGATATTTTATTTACACCACCTTGATCGTACCTAGGTTAATCCTGCCCCAATCCTTGGGAAATCAATTTTGGTAAACAGTCTGCATTATCGTTTATTTCTTAATCCTAAAATTGGTTAGGGTTCTGTTTCGTTTCATCGAATTGTGTTAATAAAGGAAAGGCCTTGGGCCAAGATTTAGTTCAGATGGGATGACAATTATATGTGAGTGGGTAATGCATATAACTAGCCTTAACTATTCCCTTCCAATTCATAACACTTGCACATACAGATAGTCGTTGTGATAGTAATGGGTCAATAAGTACCCTGTCACACTAAACCTGAGGAAAACGTATTTTCATTTCAGAATTTAAGGATGCTCGTCCATTATCACTCTCCCTGTAATGTGTCTTACTTGTGCAATCGGAATTAATGGCATATAACCATTATAAATTTGCACATTTAGTAGTGAGATTTCCATAAGGATATAGTTGGGTTAAGGGTAATAGTGTAGACTATGATGCGAGTGATTATAAATACTTATAACCCATTATAATCTACTAGTTATTTTTCACTTAAGTAGGGATAAGGTCCATTAGTGATCAGTAATTAAAGGATTTTTGGTAAGCCCTAAATGGTGAAAGGAAGAGGTATATGATTTCAATTTAGTAAGATTGAAATCATATGTATCTTTAATTTGATCTCATCAAATCATGTTCCAAGAAAGGAATGAACACTGAGGATAGTGTTTTATTGAAGGGGGAAAGGATGTAATATCCCTGGAAATAAAGTATTTTTGAAATTTAAATTTATTGGAAAATTATTCCGTTTTTAGTAAATTCGAAATTGGAATTTTTTTTCCATTTATGGCAGTTACGAATTTCAACTTTGATAATTGTAATTAATTATTATGACTGTTGGGCAGAGATCTGATTTGACCCAACTAACTATTTGACTATGACACTTGTATGAAAACATAATATTTTATATTGATTGCAGGAGGACAAATGGAACAGTCATGTTAAAATTAGCTAACTATGATTCCATGAGTGGGGAACATGTTGGAACTACCTCTGGGTGGATTGTTACAAGTGGAAAATTAGGGATTTGGCCATTGGCAGCCCTTGAAAATAAGGGATTTAGAAAGCTGCGAAAATTCCCAAGGGAGGGAAAAAGACCTAGGCAAAAAGATTTTATGTATAAATAGCATATGTGAGGAGGTAAGACACTGCCAAGTATGCAGGGAAAAAGAGACTACTATTTTCTTACTGTTATGAACACTAATGATTGAGAGCGAAGCAAGAGGAGTCTGTTGAAGACTGAAAGACATTTTTGAGGAGGAGTTTCAAGTTAGCCCTCATGGAATCATGGTCAGGCTAGGGGGTAAACTAGGAAAGTGATTTGGCTGCCTTGTTCTACGGTTGGGATAAACATGGTTGTTCCCTTTGTCTTTCTGTGATCTGGTTCATATATGTTTCTCTAGTCCTTCTCTGTCTGAATGATTTTATATCTGATGCAATGTATTTGTTAAATCGGAACTGAAATGATTTCCATTTTATATTCGAATGATTTGATATCTGATGTCATGTATTTATTGAATCTGAAATGAAATAATTTCCATTCTCTGGCGAATGGTTCAATCACGGATGTAATGCATCTACTAATTATGATAGACAATAATGCGTAGGAAAAATCAGTTCGAATTCCTGAATCCTAAATACTGACAGAGAACATATGGTAAATCTAATATCGATTGACCCCTTTCTGAACGAACGATAGAATTGGCCTTTTATTTTTTATGATAGTTGAAAGGATTATGCATGGTTAAATTCTAGAAAAAATCTCCTCTAAATTAGATTCACTATTATTTTCTTTCTTTATTTGTTTTCTGAGTGAAATCAATGTTGAGATTGGCATATTGGGAGTGGAGGTTATGATGTAATTTCATTAATCTAACTATATGAATATTTTCGGGAACAACATTCTGAGTTTTGTAAAATATGCTACATTTTCTTTTCCATTAAACAGATTGTGTAGAGACAGATCTGTAGCTGAGGTAGGAACACCGACTATTATACTAGTTTCCTTTACAGTCCATTAACCTAACCTGTATAAAGGTATTTCAAACAAGAGAGTACATAAACAAAAATTTATACTATATAATTTTAAATGACGGATCTATTATATGAACTACGTTGATAGGAAAGTAACCTGGATGCACCCTTATTATGAAAATTTCCTTTGCCCAAGGCTGTATAAATTCGACTATTCATATTTAGACTTTCCTATTATAATAACGATGCAGAAACAAATGATTTCATACAGAACAAATTCAAAGGTATGCAATTACTGCAAGCATGTAATCAATCAGTAAATTTCGCAGTTATGCGAATAACTAGAGCATGCAATTAAAAGTTATTTTATTTTCGAACATAGATATAGGATGAAGTTGTAATACTTAAATCTATCTTAATACCAGATCATAGAGTTTGGGTTTTAAGTACATCTGGTATAACAAAAGAGAAAGATAAATCGTTCGACCATGTCTTGGTAAAGGATTTGACCCTTTAAGTTCCTTTAAAAAACAAAATTGTAGTAATAACGAGTCGGGTGGGAATTTGCACTTTTGTACCCACAACAACCATATACTAGAATGAATTTACCCCATTTGATAGATTTGAGATTTTATTCTTTTGGAAGAAAACAATAACCGGAACCCAAATACCTCTTGTTTAAAGCGATGACCTGAGTTCCAAGAATGATGAAGACGTCCAATCCTGTAGAGAGACTGAGAAGATTTTATTAATATCAATCAACCAATATAATATCGGTAAATGAAGGAATCCAATGAATTTACTGACTATACTTAGCTGATGAATTTCAGAAGTAGACTTTGCCTCCTCCTTGTATCCATGGAAGGTTCGTTGAACTCGAAGGGGTGGAAGGGGTGAATATTCGCCTGATGGGTACCTCACATTTAAATCAGAGGCCCCATCATTAGTTTGTAATCAATAAAAACCTTTATGTTTCTTTCAAAACAATGAATAAACTCATCCTAAATACGATTCATAATAATTATTGTGCTCTGCTAAAATATATCTTGTATGGTCAACCCTTATTTTATCATAGTATAGGAGTGTTTAACAAGTGTTTTGATCTGGGGACAACAAGGGAAAACAACTAATAGACTATTGGGCAAAATGGGAATCCCCCTCTTGCAACAGTTCTTTTTTTTCAGTATTAACAATCTGGGTCATACATTCAAGACGGTCGAACCACTAACAAGGGAAAAACCTCGAATGAAGCTCGGGACTTCGTGATAATTATATACCATAGATAACAAAATGAGAAAAATGAAATAGCATATGAGAATTATACACGTTACAAAATCACCATATCAATTTTGATACCCAGGTCACCCTTATCTAACTCGTTAAGGTATACCGGGGTGGATTACCAAGGATAATGGCTCCGAATATTTGTAACCTTAGTCATACCCTTACTTCGAGGAGCCACGCGCTATGTAGAGAGCATATGCATAGTAACAGAGTCGAAAAACTTAAGAGGACACTATGTACTACGATAGAATACACTCTATGTCTTGGTCTCCTTAAACATAATAGTAGGGAAGGTTCAAGATTGGGAGTATAAGACTAGGAACCTCACATTTGGGACCACAGTCCATCTTGCGCTATGGATGACAACCAGGAAGACTCATGCAACAAGAAGAGAATACTAATAACCTAAATATTGCGCAATCGTTTATCAACAGACTCTGTTAAGAGTTACAGTCCAAACATAGATAAATTGAGTATAACATTGAGAGATTTCTTGGAGTTATCAGTCAGAAACTCTTACCTCATTTAAGACAATTTTCCAGTGGGAGGGGTCCATTGAATGCATATCCACCAGGTTGAATCATCGTCATAAGTGTTAGGAACATTCAGAGAAACCCTAGAGCATAGTCGTTGGATACACAAAACCAACTTTGAGAATGAGGAGTAACCTCCAAAAACTCATCTACTATATATTAATGGCAGTCTGTACCTATGCACCATGGTTAGGGAAAGGTGTCGAAGTCCCAATGGGAACATTAAAACTCACGACAATCCCGAGGGCGAACATTCAATAAGCCTTAAATGGTTTTTCAGAGATTTTCTTTACACCACCTTGATCGTACCCAGGTTAATCCTGCCTCAGTCGTTGGGAAATCAATTTTGGTAAACAGTTTGTATTATCGTTTATTTCTTAATTATAAAATTGGTTAGGGTTCCATTTCATATCATCGAATTGTGTTAAGTAACGAAAGGCCTCAGGCCAACAGTTAGTTTGGATGGGATGACAGTTATAAGCGAGTGGGTAATGTGTATAACTAGCCTTAACTACCGCATTCCATGTCATAACACTTGCACGTACCGATAGTCGTTGTGATAGTAATGGGTCTAAAAGTACCCTGTCACACTAAACATGAGGAAAACATATTGTCATTTCAGAATTTAAGGATGCTCGTCCATTATCACTCTCCCTGTAATGTGTCTTACTTGCACAATCAGAATTAATGACTCACACACACAAAAAAAAAAATTATGGGAAAATTTGGAAACATTACACTTCGCATGTACTTTAAAACACTAGGAAATTCCCTTTTAGTTACTTTTTATTACATTGTACATCATAATTAACTCTACTTATTCCAACTATGGATTCTTTGTTTGGCTTGATACTTATTTACGTGCAGTTTTAATGATACATAGAAAACATCCTTTTTAATTATGCTTTCTTATATATTAAGACTCCTCCCTTAGTTATGTAGATACATGGAAGAAGAGATATATTTCATTTAATTATATAAGTTATATTTAATTATATATGTTAAAAATTGTGACATGGGTTTGGTTATGGTGGTTAAGTAGTATGATTATTAAATTTCTTATTGGGGTCAATTTTATCAAAATGACATGTATGTCCTTTGTGATAAGGTTAAAAGAGTAGACATCATGAAGCATAAATTTTATCATTAATGAAAAGTAGTTATACATCAAATCAATTAAATCATTAAATTAGTTGTATCATTAATATGGAATTTTATGGGTTTTTACTCCTTCATTCACTATGTGAATTTATTGATGGATGAGAGCATTCATGAAGCGACTCCCTTTTAGAGAACTATCTTGAGCATTTCTTTTAACCACTTTTTTTAATTGACATTGAAACATGGACTCGCAACTAGTATTTAACTATTTGAAGTTCATATAAGTTCAAAAGTTTAGCAGAGTTCAAAATCAATAGAATTTAATCAAGTTTATTGGTTATCGCTACCCTTATGCCAAGGGATTATTGGTTGTGTTGTCGTTTGGATCTTGTCCTTCTCACTTGATCCTGCTTCGCCTCCTATCTGTGATGCCAATGGGACTGTTCCTATGCTGTTGGCGGTTGCCTATGCTTCTCTGAGTTGCTCGAGGGGTGTCTTTCTGCTTCTCTTCTTCCCCGCCTAAAATCCTTTCTTAGGCGCCCCCCCTTTTTTCTGTTGCGCCTTGTTTTGACCTGTCCTTGGTTTATTAGGCACTTCTATCTCTTTGACATGTGTATGTTCTTGTCTTACTTCATCCTCCTCCATTTCTACAGGTATTTCTCGATTGAGTACTAGAATCCTTTATTTATCATCCCAATCCTTAATGGCCATCTCTATGTCTGCTTCCTTGATGCAGTAGCGTAGTATTATCCATTGATTGTCACTATATTTCCATCTGCGATTGCTTCCATTGTCAACCTACAAGTGTTGGCGATGCTCTCCTATAGGTTATTGTGATATCCTTCAAATATGGTTGCATTTAAAAATATCATGTTTTAATTGAGGATTTTAAGGTAATCGAATTCTTTCAAGTGCTCCAAAAACACAACCAACTAGCTAACACCAAATCAAATGAAGGAGATGAGCTAGGGGAAGGCACATGTGAAATGCTACGAAAAACATGGAGTTAAACCCACCATGTTCTCTTGTTCTTACTCATTCAATATCAAGTGTGATTGGGAGTTTCAATCGCTTCAAGATTATTTGGGAGTTTACATGTGGTTTTGATAGATCTCTCATAGACATTGTGTTAGCTATCTCGACACTAAGGCCTTTAATTCATTTGAGAGTGTCATTTTCCTCCATATAATCGAAGTTTAATGGATTGAAAAAAACTTATTAGGGATAAGAAAGGTGTGCATCATTGAGTCCTTAGAGAATCCAGAATCTTCTAAGGACATTTTTTTTGCTAAGTTAATATATCCAACAATACATATGTTGAGTTAATGGTTGTAAACATAGGATAAGGTCAATTTTTTTTTAAAATTTTGGAGTTCTTAAAATTTTTGAATTATTATATAACTTGGTATTTATGTAATATAATTTCCAACTATTTAATTAAACTGAAACCCTAATTTAATAAAAAATATATATATTTTTTACTAAAAAAATGTGATGGCCAAAATTTGCTAAACTTTATTTCCTTTGGAATTCAATTATTTAAATAAATACATATTGTATAGGGTCATTATTTATATCTATTATTATAGGTGATAATTAATAATAATTTTATGTATAGGGTCATTATTTATATTTATTATTATAGGTGATAGTTAGTAATAATTTTATGTGTTGTGTCATTATTTATATCTATTATTGCAAGTGATAATTAGTAATAATTTTAAATATATGATAGTTATATTTGATTTCATATCATTGAAAAATAAATAACAATGTTTTTTCAATATTTCATTTCTTAGTAATTAGTATTATATTTATTTGTTTTTTAAAAATTGTGTAGAATGGTTATTTATTTATTTTAAAGTGTGTATAAGGTTATTTATTTATTTTAAAGTGTGTATAAGGTTATTTATTCTTAAAAAATTGTGTAGAATGATTTATCACTTGTGATTGATTTAGTTATAAGAATTATTTTTCATCTAATTAATTTGAAAATACATATCTTTCCATATGATTGATTTTGTTTTGAGAATTAATTTTTATTTAATTAATTTGAAATTTTCTTTAATAATGCATAGTTTGATGTTTCTTGAAAATCATATATTAATAATAAAAATCTATTTTTAAGGTCACTGCTCAATTTGGTGCATGAGACCTCTTCCGCCCATTCATAAACATCTTGTGAACTAGCTCTTTGATGAAGGATGACATTTTACTCATCCCTAGTGTTTAGGTTAAAAGTCATACTTATTTGAATTATTATTAGTAATCATTATCTCTTTAATAGTGGGAGGTATTAGACTCACTTCAAGCTTCATTTCAATGTTGATTTGAAAATCCTAGAATAGTTCATCCCATCACCCAAGGAAAATCCAAGTAAATTAATGACGGTAGAGTTATAGTATCAAAATCAAATTTCAAATATACCCATCTACTTCAAATTGGTGGCTTCAACAATTACAAAAGTTGAAACATCCACACTTAACCTAGATCCAACATATTAAAACTCCATTTTGATAAGAGCACAAGTATTACTTCTTACTATTTAACTTCTTACAATTATTTATGGTATGCATCTATTACTTCTTAATATTCACCTTCTTCATAATTGAATATTCTTACTTTATTACTATTCACCTTAATTATTATGTAACTTTTGATGTGTCATTCTTAATCATATTAGATCCATTTATTTTATAAAATTTTGACTAAATCCATTTTAACTTTGTATCTATTAAGTATTGATAAAAATCAAATCTTTAAACAAACCAAATATTTGTATTGCTTAATTTTTTTGATAACTTGAGAATTAAAATATTAGATCCATTTATTATATAAAATTTTGACTAATCCATTTTAACTTTGTATCTATTATGTATTGATAGAAATCAAATCTTTAAACAGACCAAATCTTTTTATTGCTTAATTTTCTTCATAAATTAAAAACTAAAATATTAGATTCATTTATTATATAAAATTTTGACTAAATCCATTTTAACTTTGTATCTATTAAGTATTAATAGAAATGAAATCTTTCTATTCCTCAATTTACTTGATAACTTGGGAATTAAAATAGATTTAATTTGGTGCAATGTTAATGTTATTAATACTAATAGTTAATTGAAAGTTGAGGAAAATTTATATTATAAATATTTTAAAAAATTTCTGTAGATTTTTAATTTTTTAATATTTTTATATAAAATTTAATTAAATTAAATTTATTCAAAACATAAAATAAATTTTATAAAATTAAATAAATGGAAA
Source organism: Picea mariana (assembly GCA_032191745.1). NCBI lineage: Eukaryota > Viridiplantae > Streptophyta > Pinopsida > Pinales > Pinaceae > Picea > Picea mariana. The sequence continues at coordinate 73,879 of JASDQU011401443.1, read as the reverse complement.
AAAATGACCTCAATATTTTTTATTAAAAATTATTATTACTATAACAAATTGATAATATAAAGAACCTTTTATAATAATACAAAAAAAATGATAATATTATCATATTGATCGTAAATTCTACAAAGTTTGAAATATTTGCACTAGTAAGCATGAAATAAGTTAGATGGATTAGTTGTCAAATAGTTTCTTAGAAGAAATTTTTGGTCCCACAAACAAGAGGTATGATACATCAATTTGGTGTCTAATATGATGACCTTAAAATTAGATTATTATTTGTCTATTTATATCTGAGATATTATGTTTTGAGACATATTTACTATCAATTAGATCGCAAAAAAAATTACATTTTGTAAACATTTTATTTGTAAACATTTTATTTGATTATTTCAAATATATTAAAAACATAGATATGTATGTAGAAATTTCATAGTGAATGGAAAAAAAATCTCATTACTATTACAATAAACCTAAAAACAATAACAAACCTAAAAACCAACTTCATGAAGCAGTCCTGCCAGACATAACAATACAGCAAAGTGAAGTCATTGGTCTTGGAAAAGATAGAAAGAAATATAAACGGAATAGGCGTTAAAACAGAACAAAGATGAACAAGTCTTTGAATATGTGAGTTCTCACATTACAACGGACAGTCTGTGTCAGCGACTTGGCAAACACGAGCTACAGAGGCAGCCCTGGACCATCTTCTGCAGTATGAACGAGCTAGAGAGGCAGCCCTGAACCATCTTCCGCAGTAAGGCAATTACATACCGCCTGCCTATCGACGTTAGAGTAAACCCTCTTGGTGCCTGCACAACACTCCGGTGTAAGGTAGTTGTCAAGCAGGAATCGCTTGCATGGAATCATAGGGGCTTGTTGGTGCCTGCACAACACTCCTGTTCTTTTCTTCACAAGATTTGCCTTCTGTTATCATGGCCATTGCAGTCATCAGTGCCGCCACCAGCCCAACGACCGTCACAGCTTTGGCCATGCCCATTCTAAGTCTCTCGTCAAAACCCTAAGACGGTGCAATGCAATACTTATTACTGATTGTTACTGGACCTGCTTTGTCGATCGGCCCTCTACAGCTCCACACCTATGCCGCACGAAACGATATACACAATATATTCCGCCAATAGAGTGCATATATATAATATTTCGGACACTATCTATTCCTATTTCACAGGAAGCCATAACTCTCGCCGGAGGTTTTAATTTCTTATTCTAATTTTGATATTTATTTTCACATATAGAAGTTAGTTGTATAACAACTTTTTATTTATTTATGAATTTTTTTTTAATTTTGATTCCTTATTATAAATTATGATTTATATTATATAAATTTACTTCATCATTTAATATTGGTTAAAATATATAAATATATATTATAATTATAAAAGGACATCATGTTGTAAATATATATTTACGCTGAAAGGCATACACCTATTGACAATGGGCATAATTAATGATCTTTTAACCTTATTTAACCTTAAACTCTAATCTGATGGCTATGCATTGAAGATGCTGGCATATTCTTAGTCATCCTCCAAAATCAATGTATCAGATTTATTGTTCATAACTTTCTTGCATTTATCAAGGCATTCGTTAACATGTTTACTTTTTAACATTTATCTAATCACATTAAAAAATTATTGTAAGGATATGTAATTACCACGTTCTATTTATCAACCTAATGGAGCCAAACGAATTACCACAAACGCGTTCTCAGCCGCTACCTTTCGGCGTTCTCACCCGCGAGTTAGCTGATGTGCTAGTATAATTATAAATGGACATCATGTTATATTGTTAATGGTACCATCAAAAATAAAAACATCCATGATGGACTAATGGTGTGATGTAAAAAAAAATGGTATTTAAATAGATTCTTGACAAATTAACCATAGGTTAGACAAGTCTATAAAAAAAAATGTTATTTAAACATATTATTTTATTATAAGAGAAAAAAGTATTTTCTATTTTTGATCATGAATATAAAATTGAAATAAAGATTGTATCACCCTAGGATTAGGAGTAGGTGGTTTAAAATCCCTCACCTAGGGTTATGAGTAGGTGGTTTAAAGGCCATTACCTACCTATTTGTGCATTTTACTTGGAGGGGATTTAACATCTAGGGAGAACTTATGTTTATAATGGGTATTTATGTGTAAGGAACCTCCATCCTTTGCTTGTTTCAAATCTTTAGATTGTGAGAACCTTGTCTTTGTTTGTGGATTATTATGGTAGGCCAATGGATCTGGAAGTATATGTTTTTTGAATTCTTTTAGAGTAGCTTAGGATTTGTTCATTTCCAATGATATAGAGCCCCATTAAAAATATAGGAGTTGTGCTAAAGCATTGAAGTCCAAGCATTCCTTCTAAAACTTTGCTAGGCATTCATTTCCATTGGCTCTTCTACTTGTTGAACCAAATCTCTACTCCTTTTGTATAACCTATAACTAGTGTTCTGAGAAAGTTTCATTTCAAGACTTAGTTGGACGTCTTTAGACACACTTTAAAAGGTTGGAATTGTCTCTTACCATATAGATTACCAAGCTCTCAATGATATACTATGAATGGATACAACATAAGGGTTTCATGAAGATTATACATCATTTTATATTATACGTTAGGTGTATGCAAAACATGATCTATTTAGATTAGATTATAAATCATTCTATAATACAAATTAGATTTATGTAGATCATCATCTATTGATATGAAGCTTTGTATTTTCCAAATTTGGTCCTCACTTTGCATTTCATGGAACAAAAATTTGATTCACTAACTATATATGAGTTGTAGCTTGTCTTTTTATTTTGTTTCATTCGATGGATTATAAATGGATGAGGGTTTCCAAGTATATATAGGGTTTTAAGGGGATTTTCATATTATATTCATCTATTTAGGATTTGGTTTTGTTAAAATTTAATTCTCCTATATTAGTTTTTTTGCTTGTGAATAAGTATTTGAGGCTTTAGTAAAGCATGAGTAAAGCACTGCTTGGATCCAAGTTACATTTTTTTATTAATTTCATTCACAACATGTCCAAATAATCGTGTCTCTCACTCGAATGCTATTGAACTTCTCTTTGTTTGTTGAGGGATATATGTCGGACTTTTAAGTTGTGCAGTTACCAGATAGGATGGAAACCATGCTAGGGTAGGAATTGTGGGAGATCCTAAAGAATAAGAATTATTTTCCTTGTGAAGTAGAATGATGAAAGTAGTGCTTAGTTTTAGTTTTGCATAGAGTCCAAAAATATATACAAATTTCACACATAAAAAATTTCCCGTGTGGCTTCTCCTTCTTGCTTCTGTCAACATTTGTTGGTATATTTTGAATTTCTCATTTACTTTTAAGAAGGGTTGTCCACACTCTATGTCAATGGTTGATCCAGATGGATATTGGTGGCCACCCACCTTTACCAACTAGATCAAAACAGTTTTCTGACATTTTTGGCAATTCACTAATTGTAGCAGTTTTTACATCCGGGGCCATTTTGAGGGCCTAAATGAAGGTTTTTCGATATCGAGATCCTTAAAAATAGTTGAAGGCATTATTGGGACACATAAATGAATCTCCTCGATGATACCTTTCCAATGGGCTATCACATGCCTAAAACGGAGATTGTATGCAAAAGTTATGATCCTGAAAAGTTGATGTACTAACTTACCCAAACGGGGCCCACATGACTTTCGGCGCTTCATCTCCTAGTGTTAGGTTTTTGGATGTCTAGGGTTTTTGGAATTCCTGTTTATTGTAAAAAGGCCTTTATAGCCTCATTGTAATCCTCTTCTTGTGAATGCGTGCTCCCATCACATCTCTTCTCAGAGATAAGCCCCCACCATTCCAGCAAGCTTGTTTCCGCTGCATTTTACAGTTTAAGATTATTTCGTTATTGAATAGAAAACCAACTTTACTATATCTCTGTTATTTTGTGTTAAGCACGTGTTAATAATCTGTATTCATTTCGTTCTTCTCATAAAATCCGGATCAGTGGTATCAGAGCGGTCTGCTCCTTGTCGTCTTAATGCATGTCCCCAACGAGGTCGAAGTACAAAGAATTGGGTCTCGAGCTTGTTTCTCTTGAGGACAGAAGCTCTCGCACGCCCAAGAGACCTCCCATGGCAGGAGAAAAGAAAGATGACGATGCAGGAGATCCTTTCAAACTGTTGATTGAGGAAGCCCTCATGCAATAGAGGAACGAGATGATGGATAGTTTCGCACAAATCCTTCGGCGACTACCAACAGGTGACACATCTTCTTCGAACGGAGGTGCCGCCCCCTTCAAGGTACAAATAAACTTTGATATTCCTATATTTGAAGGTCAGATAGATGCATATGTTGTAGACAAGTGGTTGAATCTACTAGAAGGGTATTTTTCTGTTCATAAATTTTCGAATAGAGAAAAGATTACTTTTGTGCTCCTCAAAGCCGTCCCCCATGTCAAAGATTGGTGGGAA
>JASDQU011401443.1:46601-67597 GCA_032191745.1 Picea mariana | reverse complement strand
CGCTGAAGTAATTCATTTTTAAAATATAGATTATAATCATGTTGAAATACCCCGGATGGGGTGCCACATGGCCAAGTGGAGACAGCTGGAGGCGCACTCGGCCTCGGCTTAAATGTCGAGGTCCACCACCCACAAGCCAACATTAACGATGGGGGACGGCCTCTGCAGCAGACATAAGATGAATGTACGCCTCCCTCGCGCGTTCATTAACAGCACACTCGGGATGGGAAAGGTTAAGTGTTGGAAAATGGCCTCGGCTTCGGGTTATATGAATTCTTTCACAATAGAGCAGAGCAGGGCTGCACCTGCCTCGGCTCTAATTCTTGTTGGATTGCTATGGTGCAGCCCAGATCCTTTCGTGCTCAGACTCTCAGCATTTTCGGTGTGTCCGTTTAAGTTTGAATCGAAACAGGTTAAGCCTGCCTGTGCCCTGCAAATAAATTCAATTGTGTCTTGGCTTACCTGTCTCTTACTGTACTCACTCAGCTCGCTCCCCATGGCTCAGAAAAGAGGAATACCGCGCCGTGGCGCGGCCTGGGATGCTTTCAAATATCAAAGGAGTCGGAGAGAGCAGCTGGAGTGAGCCTTGGCTCTAGCGACTTCCATCATCAGGAAAAAAGCAAGGGCAGAGAAGCGGGCGCTCCTCGCCACCATAGCCGAACCACGAGTCGGTTGCAGCCAAGACGAGCAGGATGCTGGAACGGAGGAGGAATTTCCACCCTGTGTTGTGGTGGAAGACCCGACCATGGAGGACTTGACGCTAGTGGAAAGGACTGAGGCGACTCTTCAGGAGAAGTGCAATCCCATTCCGGCTCAGAACGACTACATCCCCGGCTGTATTGTGGAAGAAATTCCATGGCCTGGTGATGACAATGTTAGCAGCTATGATACTCAGGTGAAGGAAGCAGTAATGGTGGGTGCAAAGGTGGATGGGGAGCAGCGAGAGTGCGATGTTGGAGTGGAAGCGGCGACGGGCTCGATGGATGTGGGTGGCAGCTTGCATGGGTCTCTCCTCTGGAACGAGCACCTGGCTCTGGTGTTTGAACTTCGTGGCCACTTGTCTGATTTGGAGTACCGGGGGTGCACCATGGGACAGAGTATGGACATGCTCCTTGATGCTTTTACCAACGCGCTAGCTAAGCGGAAATGCCCCCTCTGCGCGCAAGCTTTTGCCATCCCGGCTGGGTTCACGTGGCAGAAGGATGAGGACGACAAGCCACCTGGCACCTAGGTTTTTATGCTCTTGGTTCCTAGTTTACTTTGTTACTGTTTTATGTATATTTGGACTGTAAGCATCTGTCCTGGTTTCCTTCGGGCAGGACAGATGCTACAATGTTTAAGTTCTATTTTGCTACTTGACTTTACACTTTATCATGCTACTCTGGTTTACCTATGCTGGTTTCCGATTATAGGCAGCATTTTTGGTAACTCCAGCCATACTTCTCTGTACATTTTACAAAAGCTTTTTGCCTCCATAATATAGCAGGGTCTACCCCTTTTTTATTTAAAAAAAAAAAATAATCATGCTAAAATAAATTTTAAGCATAGAGAATCATCACAGAGAAAAATTATAGAGAGAAATCACGCTGGAGTAAAAAAAAAAATTTTTTTTTAGAAACAGATTATATTCACGCTGAATTAAAAACACAGTAAAGTGTCAAAGTAAAACATAAGCAAAGAGAAAATGCTTTCCTATAGTTGATTGGTTAAAGAAATCGCAGTCTATAGAATGTGGAAACAAGGGGTAAAATCACCGTGTTAAATCACCCCCGAATTATATTAAACATCAAAGAAAAAAAATGAAAACAGGGGCCAAAAGAATTATAAACTCAAAGCGATATATCCAGCAGTGAAAACACATTTAATATATGAAATCACAGAGCAGTAATGAAAATGCATTCAACATATAAAAATGCAGAGAAAAGATCCAGCAATGAAATGCATTCACGAATGTAAAAACATAGAGATTGGGCCTTCAACTTAGAGGTTATCAATCAAGGAAAAATAGGGATAATCCTTCAAGGAGACGCAAGGGTTTTCAGAGTTTAGGCAATCATACATGGGGGTACTCAATCGCCAGAAGGTGCAATGACCACCAATCAACCAAGAACAATCAACATAGGTAGACGACTGGGCAACACATCCTTCTCTCACCATCCACGCATAGAAAAGTAGGGCATTCAGATCTATAGGCCTATTAACACCAAAGTGACGACCATCGATCAGACTCCTGGCCGACTACTCAGGTGTGGACTGATGAGATAGGGACGAAGGCAGAGAAAAAAGCACAAACTCATCACCAATCAATAAAACCATAAGATAGTCACAATAATCAGGGATCGAAGCCAAGGGAATCAATCAGCAGCGAGCTTAAGGATATGGGGTAGATTCAGTTATCAATTAAAACACTGATTCAATCATTTTCTTTACCCAATTAAAAATACAGAACTAAAAGCATAAGTATACTAACAATCTACCATGCAGAAATAAAGGAAGTGTATCATAGCCCAAGTCGCCCGCTCTGAGTTGTTGTCCCGCGCGCTCCATGCATCTCCCACTTGTCGACCGATGAGACTTCACCGGTACCTCCCAGCCAATGCTAGGGGTACTCTTCTTCCCCCTTAGCCCCCCAAGCTGCAAAGAGGTCACGCACACTAAACCAGAGAACAGCTAGCTCCCAGCTCGCTTCATAAGGTCGAGCTACCACTGATCACCGAGTTGGGTATCCCAACTCCCACAAGCTAAGTCAGTCAAGTCTAAAATTATGTAGCGTAACGTTACACATCATAGAAGGTATCCATCATCCTCCTCCTCCCTCCTTTATATAGATTTTCTAAGTCATTTACTTTCTCAAAATCCCATTTATTTTATTGTTCAATAATTTAATTCATAATAATCCTCCCGTACATGTGTCACCCATCCCCTTCATTGCACCATAAATTAATTTTATTAATTAATTAAATACTCCTATTTCCCTCACCCACCTAAAAGCATTCCTAGAATCGCTCCTAGGTGTCCCTAAATTCCCTTACACATATTAATGACTTACCCCCTTACTAATTTAATAGTTGAGTTTAATTTAGAAATTTCTTAAATGCTAGATACCTTACTAAGTTAGTCTTTCTGCTTTTTCCTTGTGTTTCCCCTTTCTTTTTATGTTTCCTGTTTTTTCCTAGTTTCCTAATTCTTTTAGATTTCCCTCTTTCCCTTTTTATTTAAAACTCAAATTGGCAAGTGTAGAAAATTAACTTTTTCCCCTTTTTCTTTTTAATTAATAAATTTTTAATTAGCATATGTGATAAAAAAAAATATTTCCCCTTTTCCCCCTTTTAAATTTTATTCCCCAAAATATTTTTATAAATTAATTGAATTACTTACCCCCTTCTCGTCACATGATTAATGATGATTATCATTATTATTTATTTATTTATAGTTTTATTTTTATGTAAATAGATTTTTTTTTTATCACAAGTATCACTTGGACCTAGACTTTATTTTCTTGGGTTGGGCGACATTTTATTAGGGAAATTGTTTTAAATCTTTCTTATCACGTTATTCATCATAAGGCCATATAGGTTTATCCATTTATTAATTAACAACTTGACGTGCCCTTGAGGACTCACTAGGTGCTCCAAGGGTTTCACTCGCCTCACACTGTTTCCCTTGCGCGACGTGCCCTTCAGGACACACTACGTGCTGCAAGGGTCCCACTCACCTCTTTCCATTTTTCTTGCGTGACCTGCCCTTCAGGATGCACTCTGTGCTCCAAGGGTGCCACTCACCTCTTGACTGACTTGGTAGACATCAAAAACCCCTAGAGTCAATACTCTGCCAGGTGATCTTGTGGGATACTAAGGCCCTCTAAGGAATAAGGCCCCTGCCTTATTGCATGCCCCTTCAAATCATCATGAGCGACTGTCGTGGTCGGGCCTCATGGCATCATGGGTCTTCTCGAATTAGGTAATCTTTAACCTACAGTTTGAGCCACAGCGGGAGTGCTAGTAGGTTGTGGCAGGGTTGTTGTCCACACCTCTCCCTCAATGTATCTGGATATCGTGCGTGACCCCTCTACTCCACATGTGAGTCTGTTCGGGAAGCTATCGTCAGCCTACATCATTGTTGGCCCTTGACCAAGTTTTGAAGTTACTTGGTCATATTTGACCATTTTTGGGACTTTGACAGCTTTTCGAAGATGGAGCGCCAGGTGAAGCAGAGATCACAGGATGTTGGCCCACTTTTGGGCCCATTTTAGGTTTTGGGACAATGTAATGGGATAGGGATGTCAGCCCATGGGTTTACCCATGTTTAGGCCCACTTTTGTAATGTATAAATAGACATCTAGGAATCTAGTAAACTGTCTAAGGATCGTATTGTATCTATGTGATATAGGCTAAGTGCCAAGAAGGGTTCTGTGTGATTGAGAGTTTTGTGCATTATGTATAGAATTGAAGAGCTTAGTGCAAGTCCCTGTGTGAAGATATAGAAGGTTGTCGGTTGAAAGGCAAGGAAGAAGGATCTAGCGGGCTGCGCAGATCTTCTATCCTTTGCAAAGTAAGAGTTTCTACGGCTTTGTGCTTGTAATCCATTGGCGGACGATAATAAAGAGAAAGAGTTAGTGGACATAGCCCCAGGGTGGGGGTGAACCACATAAATCTGTATGTTGTGCTTTGTGCCTTGACCTGTTGTGCTTATCTCTACTTTTGCTAAGTGCTTTGATATATTTAGATGGATATATTTATGCTTTGTGCTTATTAGATATGTATGGATAGCAGATCTGATATGTATGAAGATGCTTAGTGTTGATCTACTGAATCTAATCTGTTTTACTGTTACTAAGTACTAAGATACCCTAGATCTAAGTGAATGTTGTGATGCTCTATGTTATCTGTGAAGTATAATAAGGACTGAATATTGATGAATGATCGATTTTAAGTGCTCTATAAGCGATATAATCATAGATCTATGTCCTAGTTAAGGTTGCAGACACTTGAGTCTTGCAACCACCCCTGCCTCTACCTCGGGTGAGACTTCATCTGCTTCGCAGGTGTTGTTGAAAGGGCCGATATTTAGGGTTTTGTTGGTGTGCTCTTGTAGCATTGAACCCTAGGTCTTCTCCTGTGCCAACAAATGGTTCCGTTGTCGAGACCTGAAACTATGATTGCTGGGAACTGAGGAAGAAGAAGCAATGTGAAAAGATTCACCCTAAAACTATGGAATCTTTGTGCATGGATCTGTGCCCTAGTGTGCAGCGATCCACTTGATCTGAAAAAATATGTGCTAAAGAAGGAAGGGCAGATCTGAAGAAAAGAAGAAATATTTGAATGCTTTGTGCTCTAAGAAAAGTGGAAGTTTATGAAGAAAAGAGGTCATATCTACAGAAAAGAGGTAAGATATGTAAACTATATGCTATGATAAAGATAATAATAGTTAAAATTTCTTATATCTAGAAGCTTTGTGCTCTGTAGAAGTAAAATAAGTGGAAATTTTTGTTTCTCGAGAATGGATCTAGGTATGTTTGATAGATTCTATCCTAGCTTGAAAACTAGGGCTCTGATAGTTGAAAGAAAGCTTGATATGAATAGATTTGATGAGTACAGTGATAGATATGTTATACCTATGCATAGAAAGAATGTTTAGACTAACAAATGGATGCAGGGTCCTAGAAAGAATTTTTTGCAGACTAGCTACCATGATCCTAGTGCATAGTACAAAAGAGGTTGGGGATCATTTAAAAGGAAGAGAGGATTAACCCTATGTTACAATTGCATAATACCGGGACATCTTGCTAAGGAATGCCCTAGTGGAAGATATAGTTTCCTATGTTGCAAAGCTTGGGACCATGAAGTATTGGATTTCCCTAGAATGATTGCTAAGATTGAAAGAATGAATATGAATGAAGAAAACCCTAAGGCAGATCCAAAAATAGTATAACCCCAACAAGAATCAAAGAAGGTATTGTTGCAAATGAAAGACACCTTGAATGATCACCGACATGTTAGGCTACCAGATATCTTTAAAGAAAAAGAATGCATTGAAGCAAGAATAGGAGACTTCGACATTGACTCTGTCCTTGATGAAAAAACACCAGTGAACATTATGCCAGAGAGAACTTGGGAAGCCATAGGAAGGCCTGTTATGATCCCTTCATTAAGAGGAATAGGGTTATTCAGAGGGAAACTGGTAAACCTATGAGGGAGGCTAACTCAGATACCTATGAATGTCAATGTAACTTCGACAGAAGAAGATTTTGAGATTATCAAGTTTATTGAGGACAACACCCTGTTTACTATGTTACTTGGAAAACCTTGGATTGAAAAAGATCAAGCCAGAAAGAAGGAAGAAGAAGAAGTCTTAGAACAGTGGAGACAAGAGTTAAAAGATTTCATGACCAGAAGGATCGCGCAGTTGATTGAAGAACAGGAGAACAGATCGAAGCTACTTGACACTAGAAGCCCAGATGTCAAAGCTACAAGAACATTAGAGGAATCACATAATATTGAAGTATCTGTCTCAGATATAGAAGAAGCATTTCCCCTGAGTCTTAAAAGAGAATCTCAGCAAAGAGAAGTGACTATGTCCAAGGAAAATAAGAATCAGAATGAGAAAAGAACCATCGAGACGAAGCTCATGGGGAAGAAGGCTAGAAATTTGAATAAGAAGAAGGTTAATATTCAAAGGTTACAGTAGGTTTTCAAGGGTACCTCACAGAAGGAAAACTTGCAGATTTTGAACTTCATCGAGATATCAGAACAGCGATATAGGCCATTTCATCATGGCGAAGCAATATAGCCGTTAGAGGTCGATATATCCATTTGACTAATGCTCCGAAAAGGATTTAAAATCATTGATGGATCATCACCAGACCATCGGACCACACCATAATGGATAGGACACAAATTAATGAGGCTCATACCCATTGCAAAGCAAACTGTTGCCAAGATCGCCTATTTATCTCATTGTTCCATGCCCGAAGAACACTTTTGCCAACTGAGAATTTGAAGCGTGCAAACTCACAAGTGTATACAGTGATCATCATGCCCTCGTTGTTCATTCCTGAGCAGTGTCTGAGATCATTGTGACCCCGATAATTTATCCTGAGCGCTTATGTTCAAAGAGCTTAGCACACTTGAAGAATCTGTGAAGGAAGTACTCGTTGATCTCAGGACCGAGAAAGTCATGTCAGAAAGAAGGATGTTTGTAGGTGTGCAAGCATCATCAACACGAGGATTCCAAGCTTCTCCATCGACTGCTCATGGAGCAAGAACTTCCAGAACCACGACAGAGGCAAGAATGAAGCATAGAGACGGCATTATGAACACCAAGTTGATTCCAAGTATTGTACCTGCCTACCTACCCCCTCTAAGCAATGCCATCAACCGAGACAGTGTGCCCAAAGATTTTGACTATGATTTGGTCATGGCGTACCTCCCGAAATGGATACGTGCAGTTCGAGCTGACCAGGATAAGCTCGCAGCATTGAAGTTCTGTGACTTCAACCTTGGCGATAGGAAGGATTACAGCATGCTCACCCCACACAAGCATCTGACCAAGACTAAAGGAAAGAATTCAAATATTATCCCACAGCCATGGACCCAGAACCTCACATAGTCCACACTACTCAATGTGATGAAGATCCCACACTTCAGCCGACACCAGGAAGTAAACGCATGCATGAAATTGTTGTTATATTGCTACCACGGAGGTTACTTATGGTTGAATAGTCGCATCACTGTGGATCTGACCTTGATCAATTGGATCATAGGGTTGAGCATACAGGGCCCTGACCCATAGGATTTTTACCCTGGAAAGACCTTAGATCGAGCATTAGTGCAGAGAATCAAAGAGACTTATGGCGATGTCGAGAAGGGCATGCGAGGTTACAAGGTAACCTCTATCCAGAACAATGCAGTGCACCTCACATGTCAGCTAATCACGGGCAAGATAGTTCGCAAGAACCGTCCCAACCAAGTGACTGGATTCATAGTTGACCTTGCAAGAAAGTGCATGGAGGGACTATAGATGAATTGGATGCAGTACCTTGTAAACTAGTTGGAGCTTGATTGCAAAGAAGCACAAGACCAAGGGCATGAGTTCCACTTTAGCCAGCTTCTCATCCTAATCGCATTCATTGCATGGGAAATGCCATAAGGTGCGACCTTCCCCAACATCGAGCCCTTCGAACCTTTGGCCACAAAGTTCAGTACCTTATGGTACTCTAATGATATGATCAAGCAGTGGAAATCCAATGTTGTCTTCCATACTTACTACAACCAATTGAAACAAGCCATCCAGTCCGAGCCTCAGATGACCCTGAATACCCTCCACAGGTTTCGTCCCTTACTGAAGTTGATCACGGATCGCCACTTCATTTATACAACAGTGCACGTTGATGATCACAAGCAGCAGTTGCAGTCATATTACAAGATAACAGAGGAAGACTTAGAGGAAATCACTAAGGAATGGTCGGTGGACCTCCTTATTCCAGCCAACCCTGCGGAGTCGTCTGACATAGATAGCCCAGAAGCTGCGCAAGATACACCCAGACCAAGCAAGACGAAAAATCATGAAGAGGTTCACGATGTAGATAGTACATCTATGAGGACTGCATCCATTTCACCAAACGAAGGGGGTGATGGTGAAGAGATCGAAGGTGCAGAAATTGAACAACAGAAAGGTGAAGTACCACCACCTAGGGACGAAGAAGAAATGGAAGGTTTCACCTCTGAAATCTTCCTCTTGGAAGAAACCTAGAACCCTTGTAACCAAGATGCGGACTACCCTCACATTGGATGATTTTAATTTCATCATTGCAGCTATGAATGATGCTTCACAGGAGGTATTAGAGAAGCAGGAGGCAAAGTAGGAGCAAATGTATAATCGTATCGAGGTTGAACTCCAAGGAGTGCATCAAGCACTCTAGTATAGTTGTGTAGTCTCCATTGTGCCTCTGATAGCAGAAACAGTAGAACTAGGAGATGAACCAGCCCAATTGCACAAGATCGCTGATAAAGTTGAAGCTCGCCTTCAACAAGCTCAGGAAGAGATAGTGCAATCCATCTAGGCTTTGACACAGGTACAGGGAGTACTTGTCGAGCAACGCAATGCTGTCAAACGAGAAAAAATTGCTCTTCAAGCACAGTGGGACAAAGAGAAAGAAGAGCTACAGGAGAGCAAGGAGAAGTTGATCGCGGAGCATCTAGAAGTAAAGGAACTGGTCAACAGATCACTTCCCTCTGTGACCGTCATAGAAGTGAGAGCTGAAGAATGAATTCCATAGCAGGTGGCACAGCTTGAAGAAGTGATCCAGCAGCTTCAGCAGTGCATCATAGACATGGAACTTCATACTGTGCACGAGACCCCTCAAGAAATCAGATACCTAAGAGAGGAAACGTCTCGCAGCACAGTTGGCAGAACAAAATCCCTTTCCTTGGAGTGCAAGCAGTTGAGCTCTAGGAGCACTCGGACTTACAAAAACCTCACGGAGAATCTAGATTTACAAGCATTGGATTCACAGCTCTAAGAATTAAAGCAGCATGCAGATACGTTACAGGCATCGCTAAAGGCCTTGTCACTAGTCAAAAGGATGAAGAGGTTTCTAGAGAAATGCACAGCCTAGCAACAGATCCACATGATCCAGACCAAAGTGATGGAAGCCTCTCAACGAATTCAACCAGTGAAAGAGAAGGCATGCCAACTCTTCATTGAAGTTGAAATCCAAGGAGTAGAACTTGAACAAGTTGTGACTACAGCAGAGCAACACCTAGAAGGACCAGTCAATGACGCACTCATCCAGGAGTTCACTGAGCAAGAGGAAGTAGAATTGCAGTAGGTCGAAGTAGCTCGAGGCATTCAAGGCAGAATTTCTCAGGCTAGAGTGACTCGGGACGAGTCACGGGTGAGTGTTGGGGGGTTGTTGTCCCTTGACCAAGTTTTGAAGTTACTTGGTCATATTTGAACGTTTTTGGGACTTCGACAGCCTGTCCAAGATGGAGTGCCAGGAAAAGTAGAGATCACGGGATCTCGGCCCACTTTTGGGCCCATTTTGGGTTTTGGGACAATGTAATGGGATAGGGATGTCGGCCCATGGGTTTACCCACATTTAGGCCCATTTTTGTAATGTATAAATAGAAGTCTAGGCATCTGGTAAATTGTCTAAGGATTGTATTGTATCTATGTGATATAGGCTAAGTATTAAGAAGAGATCTATGTGATCGAGAGTTTTGTGCATTATGTATAGACTTGCAGAGCTTAGTGCAAGTCCCTGTGTGAAGATATAGAAGGTTGTGTGTTGAAAGGAAAGGAAGAAGGATCTAGCGAGCTGCGCAGATCTTTTGTCCTTTGCGAAGTAAGGGTTTCTACAGCTTTGTCTTGTAACTGATTGTCTGACAATAATAAAGAGGAAGATTTGGTGGACGTATCCCCAAGGTGGGGGTGAACCACATAAATCTGTGTGTTATGCTTTGTGCCTTGACTTTTTGTGCTTATCTCTACTTTTTCTAAGTGCTTCGATATATTTAGATGGATATATTTATGCTTTGTGCTTATTAGATGTGTATGGATAGCAGATCTGATATGTATGAAGATGCTTAGTGCTGATCTACTGAATCTAATATGTTTTATTGTTCCTAAGTACTAAGATACCCTATATCTAAGTGAATGTTGCGATACTCTGTGCTATCTGCGAAGTATAATAAGCACTGAATATTGATGAATGATCGATGCTAAGTGTTCTATAAGTGATATAATCACAGATTTGTGTCCCAGCTAAGGTTGTAGACACCTGAGTCTTGCAACCACCCCTGCCTCTACCTCAGGTGAGACTTCATCTGCTTCGCAGGTGTTGTTGAAAGGGTCAGTAGTTAAGTTTTTTTTGGTGCACTCTTGTAGCGTTGAACCTTGGGTCTGCCCCTGTGACAACAATCATCAACGAATCATTTCAAATGTAGTATCCATAATCATATCACAAATGTCATATATACAACAAACAAACCCCCAATATTCCACTTCCTAACTCGATCCAAAGTCCAAGGGGTTTCATCAATGCCTCTGCATCCTCGAGGTCCAAAATCCTACACACTCAGGAAAACCGAGTCAATAGCACCTGTCTATGTCAATACCACAAAATAAGAAGCCATCAATCCATAGTGCCTCATAATCATAATCAAATTCCCAATAATATAATAATCTGGATTACTTGCAAGCAAGTGTCCACAAAGAATAAGTTCGCTCAGTGTGCACAAAAGCAGAATGTTACACAAGTTCAAAAATATCTTCTTGGGATTCACTTTTAAAATCACATGCTCCCCCACTTTAAATCCTCTAGCTCTCATGTTCTTATCTATATAAATTTTATGTCTATCTTGAGCTTCCTTTAAATTTTTCTTAATTCTAACCATTTGGTCTTCCAAATCCTTGATAAATTATGGCCCAAGTACCACTCTATCTACCGGTTTGTCCCAACTCACTGGACTGTTGCATTTCTTACCATACAAAGCTTCAAATGGGATCATTTTCAATGAAGCTTGATACCCATTTTTATAGGCAAACTCAACCAAGTGCAAGTAATCCTCCCACTTAGATGGCTTATCCATCACATACATCCTCAACATGTCTTCAATTACTTGTTTGACTCTTTATGTCTGCCCATCTAACTGTGGATGGTATGTTGTGCTAAAGTTCATATTTGTACCAAATCCTTTAAACAATCCCCTCCAGAAATTTGAAGTAAACAGTGTGTCTCTGTCTGAAACAATTTCCATAGGTATCCCATGCAACCTAGCAATCTCCCACATGTAAATTTCTGCAATATTAGTTATTGTATGACTCATTTTTACAGGAACAAAATGAGCAGTATTTTGTCAATTTATCAACCACTACCATGATTAAATTGTGTTGTCTTGTTGTCCTGGGAGATTTAGTTATAAAATCCATGGTTACCACTTCCCATTTCTTCTCTGGAATTGGTCATGGCTATAGGAAACCCATCGGGTGCCTATGCTCATCCTTCACTCTCTGACATTCCATACATATGGAAATGTCATCAGCAACAGCTCTTTTTATTCCTGGCCAAAATAATTTTCTTTTTACTATTGCAGTTGTTTTCTAGTAACCGGGATGTCCGCCATATGGAACATTATACATTTATTTTAATACCAAATTCCTAAGTTCTTCGGAACTAGGAACATAAATTCTATTTTTATGCATAAGTAATCCATCTTTCTTCATCTCATATTCTTTAATTTTATGTTGTACATTTTGTTGTTGTAAGCTTTCTTTTACCTGTAGGTAATGTTGATCTATAACAACATCATCTAAAATTCTACTCTTTAAATATGATTGATGCATACTAATGGTTGTAGCATGCATGCGATGTACTCTTCTACTAAGTACATCAACAACTTTATTTTATTTTCCTTTCATATGCTTGATGTCAAAATCATATTCACTTAAAAATTCCATCCATCTCATTCGTCTCGCATTCAAAGTTGGTTGTTCAAAAATATATTTCAGACCACTATGGTTTGTTCTTAATTCAAATCTCTTCCCCATGAGATAATGCCTCCACATCTTCAATGTGTGAACAATGGCAGCAAGTTCCAAGTGATGTGTGGCATAGTTCCTCTCATGTTCCTTAAGATTTCTGGACTCATAACCAATGACATGTCCATTTTGAGTGAGGAATCCACCAATTCCTTCCTTGCATGCATTTGTACATACCACAAAACTTTCATTTGGGTCAGAAATATTTAAAATAGGTGCACTAGTAAGTAATTATTTCAAAAAATTAAAGTTCTCTTCACACTCAGTTGTCCATTCAAATTTAATTCCCTTATTATGCAAAGAAGTGATGGGATGAGTAATCTTAGAGAACCATGTTATAAATCTTCTGTAATAAATAGCTAATGCCATAAAAGATCTAATTTCTGAAACATTCTTGGGTGTTGGCCATCCTCTAATGGCTTCAATCTTCTCTGGATCCACTATTATACCTTGTTCTGAAATAATGTGTACCAAGTAATGGATTTGTTATCAATAAAAAGAACACTTACTAAGTTTTCCATACAACTGATGTTCCTTCGGAACTTGAAATACCAACTTAGGTGATGTTCATGCTCTTCCTCTAACATAGAATAGATAAGTATGTCGTCCAGGAATACTATGAAAAACTTATCTAAATAATTTCTGAATATACCATTCATTAAGCGCATAAAGACAGTTGGTGCATTGGACAATCTTAGTGGCACCACTACAAATTTCTAATTCCCATACCTGGTTCTAAAGGCTATCTTATGGATGTCTTCTTCCTTGATGCTTACCTGATGGTATCCTAATCTCAAGTCTATCTTTAAAAATATATTTTCCCCTCTTAGTTGATCAAAGAGGTCATCAATTCTAGGTAGAGGATATTTGTTCTTCACAGTGGATTTATTCAGTTGTCGAAAGTCATTACATAGCCTCAATGTTTCGTCCTTATTTTTGACAAAGAGTAATGGTTCTCCCCAAGGTGAAACACTTGGACATATGTATCGTTTCTTCAACAATTCTTCCAACTACATTTGTAATTATTTTAATTATAGTCTACTCATTCTATAAGGTGTTTTTGATACCGGGGCAGCTCATGGCACTAAATCAATAGAGAAATATATCTCCCTCTTTGGTCGATACCCTAGTATTTCTTGGAATACATCTTCAAACTCTTGTAGTACCAAAAAATATTCAAGGTTTGGCCCCTTTGTCTTTTCTGGCTCCTCCACATGGGTTGCATACAATTGACATCCTTTTCTGAAACATCTCTTTAGTTGTAAGGTTGAAATCTCACTTATATAAATGGGTCTTGGAACTCCTTTCACGGTGCTCTACTTTTCAATTAGAATATCATAAAACCCCAATGGTATAATATTTAGATCAGCAATAGTATTTACTCTATTCAAACTTATGGAACAACCTCTGACCATATCATGGATTATTCTTTTGGTTTCAGTGGCTAGCTGAACCAAACTTGATTTTTCAAGATTATTTTTCTCCAAATGTAATATATCCACTATTTGAGGATCAATGTAACAATGACTTGCTCCTGAATCAATTAAAATAGAAACAGGCTGATTAATGATCTTACCTTCCACCTCGATCATATTGGATTGGTACTCTGCTTGTCAATCATCTAAGGTTGCATATATTCTTCCCATGTATTCTACTATTGTAGCCTCTTAGATGTTGTGCATGGTCTTCACTTTGTCTTTTATGTGAGGGAAATCCTTGTACAAGTGATCTTCTTTGCATCCCCAGCATTGGATTGGTCGTCTTCCCCTTTTTCACAATGAGTCTTCTCTCTTGGATTCATCCTTAGCATATTGGTCTGGATGATTTTTATTTGGGCTATTTATGTTGAAAGGAGGTTTGAATCCTTTCGTTCTCTGATCATACTTCTCCTTCTTCTTATCCTTCCAATATTTCTACAAAGACTCTTTGCCCTTCCATTTCTCATATAGGTACTTAGCCTTCCTAATGGTCTCAGTCAAAGTCCTGGGTTCATCATATTGAATATTCTTTTTATAAAAGGATGGCAATCCACTTAAAAACCTATGTATTTTCACTTTCTCATCTTTTATAAAACCCAAATACTTTAACAATCCCAAGAACTTCTTTTCATACTCTGCCATGGTCATGCTTCCCAGCCTGAGTTCAAAGAACTCCTATATTTTCTTGTCATAGAATTTCTCGGAAAGGTACTCCGTCTGAAAATATTTCTTGAACTGCTTCCAAGTGATCCTACTCTCATTAATGTGCTCAACTTGTTTCAGTTGAACCCACCACATAGCAGCTTTCCCATGTAAATGGTATGTGGAAATTATGGCTTCTAGGTTTGATGAGTAGTTATGCAATTGAAAATACCTCATGAATCCAAGAAACCATGATTTGGCAGCATCTTCCCTTTCTCTTTCACCATCAAAGGATGGTGGTTTAAGCTTCCTCAACTATCCTTGCAAACTGTCCAATTCATGTCTTCTTCTTTGGTGCCTAACATGAGACACTTATAGGTTTCTTATGGAATATTTTGATGCATAAAATTTCCTTGTTGAGTGAGGTGAGTGATTTCTATGAATTCTGCTATAACTTCTTGAATAACTAGCTCTGTTGTAGTTATCTCTTCTATCACGATATCTTCCCTCTTCCTCTCATATTGAGTTTGATCCATTCTTTGTTTTCCTTTGCAACTAATTTAAGCTTTTCATTCTTGATAATTTATTTGATTTTGTTCTCTCATCAACCTCTCATTGTCTTCTTTGTAACTCTACACTTCTATTTCTAGGCTTCTCACATTCTCTAATAAGGTTTTTTTCTCCCCTCTACTCCTGTTCCCATTTGATTCTATCTATGCATTACCAACATTGATATTTTTTCCTTTGGCCTCTTTATCATGGTTGTAATATCCCTCTCCTTCTTCCATTTCTTGAATATGCATTCTTACACTGAACTGATATGTTTATACCCCCTAATTCTGCAAAATGTGCAAGCAACTATTTTGTTAGATTTATGCATACTATAAAAATTTTTCCAAACAATGCTACAAGTCCTTTTTTTGCTCAATTCATGAAGAAATATATTATCATTCTCCAAATTATAACAATTCAATGTTATTCTCCTTTGAATAATCTTTCCAATGACTGTACTCTTTCCCCAATCTGATGACTGAGTTGAAAGTTATGGCTTCTTGAAAATTCACTTTCACCTTTTTTTTTGTTTTGCAACAGGATCTTGTCGAAATATTCCATATCCCCTTTAAATTGGTACAGAATTCAAATTCTGTGATGGATCTTCCTTCAATCCACTTTCATTGTCACCAAGGACTCGAAACCATGGGCTTATCTACTCTGAGTGATGTTCCTTTATCTCTTTCCTCTTTATTCTTTACATAAGACCTCATTCAAAAAGGTATGTGGGCTTGTTTACTTCTAGGCCCTTCACACCTCTAATCAAACCCTTTACCTTATCATGAGATCGGCACTTGGAACCAAGCCCTTCAGACTTCAGCCTTCAGTTATTCTCCCTTTTCTATCTTCTAACCTTCCCATAGTAAACTTCGTTGAATTACTTATATCATTTCCATTAGTAAATTGGATGGTTGAGATTTAATCTCTCGTGGGATGGAGGATCTTGGATTCTCTAGTGAATTCACTAAAATCAATGATCATGACTTAACCCGGTGTTTATATGGATGATCCATACTTATTTTAGGACTTCGGCACTCTGGGACTCAGGGATAATCCAACTCTCAATTCGTTCAACTTCCCCGAAGTTATACCTGCTGAAGTGGTCATAAAGTGACGATGACCACTTACCGTCGGTTAACACCTCCCCTTACACTATCCTTCCACCAAGTTAATCCAATGACTATGACTTAATGATATGGATGTTCCTTATTCACTTCAGTTCTTTGGCACTCTTGGACTTTGAGATATCGCAACTCCCAAGTTGTTCAACTTCCCCAAAGTTATACCTGTCGAAGTGGTCATAAAGTGTAGGCGACCGATGGTTGTCGGTTAACATTCCCACTTACTTTGTTCTCCCACTTCTTGATTGAATGGTCAGGAAGGATCCTACCAAATATTGATCTACGGTTTTGGGGACTTTAGCACTCCGAGACTCCAGGATATTACAACTCTCCAGTTTTTCAACTCCCTCGGAGATATACCTGTCGAAGTACTTACATCATCATTCCACTGCTTGATCCAATGGTTGAGAAAATTCTCGAAGGGATCTTCGATCGACAGTCTGTGTTAATTCGCTACTTTAGCCTTCGGCACTTTCACTGGCAGATATGTTGGATGTTCCTGGAGGCCATAATCTAGAGATGACATGGCATGCTAATGTCACCTACGGTGGCATGGACCCATGGTATGTGTGCCACTTGTCACTCAGAAATGGACACGTTGGGGTCCAAAAGGCCCTGAATTCATGTGACACATGTCCCCATATCATTACCATCACATATGAGTCCTTGAAAATTGATGGCCAATAATATTTAGCTCTTATTATTTTATGTGTTATAGCAGTAGGAGAAAATTTTCCTTGACAAGGAAGGCATTTTCTCACCATCACATATGAGTCCTTGAAAATTGATGGCCAACAATATCCAACTCTTTTTATTTTAAGTGCCATAGAAGTAAGCACAAAATTTCCTCCACATATGCCTTCATGAAACTCTTGTATCAGTTCATGGACCTTCCTTTCATCTACACATCTCAATAACATGCCATCACAGTTTCTTCTGAACAATATTTCAGCAATCAACACATACTGACTTGACTTCATATTTAAAGCTCTTCTTTCCTTTGGATTCATGTTGATGGTGAATTGACCAGATTTTAAATATAATACAATATATTTGTACCACTATGAGCCAGATATAGGCTTTCCAATTGAAACTGAAATTACTCCATTCATGGCATCACTATCCGCAATGACTTTGCACAATACTTTCCTTTGATTGCTTTCAAAGGCTTGATTTCAATGTCATTATCTTGAATTTTTTCCAACCAATTCACCCATTTCCCTTCTCTTAGTTGTTGGTTCAAAATCATCTTTACTGGAGAGGATGGAATGTATGCTATGAAATGAGAATTTAAATATAGGTCTGAAAATGCGCTACTTCTTTCACGAGAGACAACACTTGCTTCTCCAACTCTGAGTATCTTATCTCATAGTCATGGAGTGTCTTACTCATAAATTTGATCGGTAACTCTTCACCTTTAACATTTTTTTGGGTAAGGACTAATGCCACAACACTTTCGGTAGAAAAATAATACATGATAATGTCTCTTTGAAAATCTAGACTAATGAGCATTGGTGATGTAGTAATTCCACTTTTGATGTTATTAGTGTTGATACTGAGCGGGGATTGAATCAGTATCAAGTACAATTTAAAACCTTTTTCAACTTATACTTAAATCATTCAACTATATCCAATGAGAAATGAACAATAGTATAAGAGTTACATCAATACACCACAATACAACATGCACAATATATGAGAAATAATCAATAGTTATTGTTCAAGGGAAGTAATGNATAAAACTTTACATTAAACCATCACCATCAACCAATCATCACATAGAACCTGATAATGCTTCCTGAGACTTCTTCAATTTTTGCAATTCTTCAATTCTTGGAGTACTCTAATCCTGTAGATAATATTACTCAATGTATTATTTGAAACTCCTCCAATTTTCACTCCTTGAATCCTCCCCAAAAAGATATTATGGAAAGAATGGTAGACTTTATTAAATTCTGGTCTATTCAGGAGAGTGAACTTGCACAGAATGCCCCGCGCTCAATATCTAACATCCAATTCTGAAAATCACACATAAGAAGCTACAGTCTGTAATATTTCCAATGAAATTTTTCCCACTTAATTGGGATTCTCGATGAAGAAGTTATGATTGTTTTACCCAGAACACATGTTTATTGACTAGCTTCAGGACTCGTCACAAACCCTATCTTCCACAGAGTGTATCTCCATAATTATAGAGAATCAAGAGCTAAAATTTTTACCAGAGGTACCTTGATATGTCTTCTCAATACCATAGCGATTTCACCATCTAAATCGTTCTAGAAAAAAAGTTATAGCAAAAATGGTAAGATGACCTGAAAATAACATACCTTAGAACACATCACCAAAAGACTTCATCCTCCCTTGAAATCCGACCTTCTTTTCTTCTTATTTCCTTTGAAATTTGACTTGTATCAAATGAATGTATGATTTTTATTTNATTTTGTAATTCTTTTCTTTAATTATCTTCAGGGCCTACATGTACTTCCTTCTTCAATTCACTTTGACATCTGCAAAAAATCATTTCTCCTCAACCATGAGGATCCACGTTACGTGCCACATACCACCGGAAATAACATGATGTATACTATCCATCCATGGGTTTTGTATCTGGATGTGCATTTTCCTTCCTATCCAAATACCTTCATCAATCTTGTGGTCCAAAACCCATGACTAGGGTTGACATCAATGACAACAACCAATCTTTCAAAAATCTCCCCCTCTATCATTGATGGAAACACTCATGCTCCCCCTATCATCATGATCCCAATTTCTCTCTATTGAAGGAAAATCTCCCTGCAGATAGGTAGATCTCCTCTTGAGAGCTAGACTCTTAACTCTTAAGACAGAAGGTGCTTATCATGGTCATTGACTTCCTTTTAGATCTAAGTAAACTAACGTGTGAGGAGGAAGGAGAAGAGAAGTACCTTTTACCAGTGTTTGTCCCTACATGTTCCGAGTTGAGCTCCAAACTTTTGCTCCTCGACAAGCCCTATAGACAAACAAGATACAACCAACTTCCTACCTTGCTGAAATTAGCTTAAAATAGATCTATCTACTTAGAGACAAGTTCATGTGAGATCAAGCACAAACTAGAAAGAAACTAGCCAAGCAGATTATATTGATAGAACAACAATGAAGGAAACTTACAACCGTAGATGCGAATGCAGCAACTTCGTCAAGTCCTCCTTGTCTAACCCTTGCTCAAAAGACCCACGATCAGAGTGATAGTAACTTCACTGATTGTCCTCCTCCACTTCATTGTGTGTTTCCTATGAGATCATAGGTTTCATGCTTCCAAATCATTCCTCCAAATATCACTTATGAGATCATAAGTTTGGTATCATTCTCCATCCCCCCTTTCACCATAAGAAAGCATGCTTATATAGGCTTGGAGAGGCTCAACCACTTGATATATATTTGGGGTAAGTTGAGGATTTTCCTCCTTGATTTAGGGATCCTCCCTAAGATCATGGCTTGACCAAGGATTCGAATCCAACTTCCTTCCAAGATTGAAGAGATCCTTCCCCCATTCTTCTCAACAGACCAACTGCTACCTAGAATAGGTAGCACTCCCTTAAAAAGGCTGTCAGAGCATTATAACACTCCCCAGTAAGGTTTAGGGGGGTGCCAGCACTCCCACCAGCAGTAGTGCTCCTCCAAAAGGGCAGAGGGAGTGTTATAATGCTCCCATATAGTGCATAGGGGGGTGCTAGCACTCCTGAGAGAGGTATAGGGGAGTGCTCTCTTCCAAAAACCCAATTTTTGTGGTTCTTTCAGATGGCAAGAGGTTCATAAGCCCAGTTAACCATTCCTCTTCTTCCAAATCAAGTGTTTGAGGTGTTTCAAGTGTCTTTATGATGTCATTATAGGTACGACATAAGCATTATGGTAGTATGCTTTTCTTGACACTTGCGACACTTGTGAGCAAGAGGCGACACTTGTAATGACGACACCTGCGACACTATCGAAGTGAGTAATTTGGATTGTAATAGATTGCCCCCCAAAGTATGAAGTTAGAAGACGAGAACTGATAATTGAAATTCTTTGTAGACTTTCAAGCAAGGGAATAGACACAGAGAACCTGACAGAAGCTGCACACAAACATCCAACAAATATTATGACATGTTTCAAACCCAAGGCAAGCATACCTATGCTTGAGTGATAGAGACTTTCAAGGTATGGCTGCCATTAAAATACACAATGGATCCATAATTATATTGATAAAAAGGTATAGCCACCGAAAATACACTATGGATCTATACTCCCATGACCTGAACTGATCGTAGCCACGAAGAATACACAGTGGATCTACAAGATGACAAGACATAGCCATGACCAATACAAAGTGGATATATGTAACAATATATGTGTCTTTGTTCAAGAGAAACTCATACGCAACCTAGGCAAAGTACATATCAGACTGATCACTCAACCCAGGGTCTTCTTACCGATCCCGATGTAGTACGAATCTAACCATGCGAATAGATGTACTGATGTTGAACATGGCAGAAACCACTTGATTACCAGTCAATGATGTAAACCATTAACAAGCGCAAGGGAGATCACCATTAATGTCAATGATTCCCAAGGTACTCTAGTACATTCCAACAAATGTGAATGGATGAGTTGATGTCAAACATCCTTGGAATCATTCGATCAGAGG
>JASDQU011401443.1:10693-23215 GCA_032191745.1 Picea mariana | reverse complement strand
GTCATACTCTTGAATTGTTGCCAATCAATTCGCACATTTCCCTTCTCTTAGTTGTTGGTTCAAAATCATCTTTACTGGAGAGGATGGAACATATGCTATGAAATGAGAATTTAAATATAGGTCTGAAAATGTGCTACTTCTTTCACGAGAGACAACGCTTGCTTCTCCAACTCTAAGTATCTTAGCTCATAGTCATGGAGTGTCTTACTCATAAATTTGATCAGTAACTCTTCACCTTTAACATTTCTTTGGGTAAGGACTGATGCCACAACACTTTCGGTAGCAAAAGAATACATGATAATGTCTCTTTGAAAATCTAGACTAATGAGCATTGGTGATGTAGTAATTTCACTTTTGATGTTATTAGAGACCCCCTGTGTATCTGAAGTCCATTCGAACCTTTGGTATTTCTTCAACAATAGATTAATCGGTTTTACTATGCTCACATAATCAGGAATAAACCTTCACACAAAATTTATCTTTCCAAAAAACAATGGCACTCCTTCTTAGAAGATGGAGGAATTAGTTCATTGATAACCTTGACCCTTTATGGATAAAAATAAATTCCTTCTTTACAAACAATATGCCCCAACAACTTCCCTTAAGCTACATCAAAAAAACATTTTTCCAAATTCAAAGAAACCCCATACAATCTAAACCTTTCAAACACTTGCCTTAAATGATGGATATGTTATTTTCTTTCCTTTGAATGGACCGTTAAATAATCCTATTAATCCACCATAATTTTTCTATCAAGCCTTCAAATGTGTGGTCCATAGCCCTACGGAAATTATCTCCACCATTTTTCAAACCAAATGGCATCTGAGCATACGTGTATGTATGGCAAGGTGTTATGAAAGTTATCTTAGGCATGTCTTCCTCTGCAACTAAAACTTGATTATATCCAGAAAATACATCTAAGATGGACATACAAGTAGACCCAATAACTTGTTGAAGAAGGAATTCCATGTTAGGCAGAGGATAATTGTATTTTACACTTGATTTATTGAGATCTCTAAAATCCACGCACATTTGAATTTCCTTGGTCTTTTTCCTCGCAACCACTAGGTTTGAGAGCCAGTTAGAATGTGTGATGGGATATATAATTCCATTTTTCTTCAATTTTTCCAACTCGATCTTCACCAATGGTTTTAACTTGGGATTCATCATTATTATTTTCTACTTAAAGGGATTTGTTATGTCTCTTAATGGAATAATATACTGAAATGTTGATTTATCGTAGGCTTTCAAGTCATCATAACTCCAAGCAAAAATGTCAAAATATTCTTTGAAAGGGGAGATATATTGATCAAGTTCTTCAGATGTACAATCAACTCCCAAATTTACATACTTCGGAGAACTATCAGTTCCAATATTGACTTTCTTCATTTATTTTACTTTCTGGACGGATACTTCTTCCTTGAGACTTTTTGTATGATCATCTCTCATGAAAAGAGACTCAGATTGGACACAATTCTTTGGAACAAGAGCAATATTATCATCTTCATCATCATTTTCATTGGCTATAAAATATTTTAAGTCTTCATCATTCTCGAACACTTGGAGATAATCTTTGTTATCTGGCACTGAGGGTCGGAAAACTCTTTTCACTTGAAAAGATGTCTCACTTTGAATATCATCTGGATTTGACAGTGAAGTGGCCAATGCTAAAGAATCTGCTTTTTTATTTTTATCCCTTGGGATAAAATATTTATTGAAGGAACTAAAGGTCTCCATTAATTCATTTACTCTTTTGAAATATAGCTTGATCCTTTCCTTTTTAATCTTATACTTCTAAGTGATCTGATTTATTACCAACTTTGAATCCCTGGTCACAATCAAATGTTCAATCTTCATATTCATCGCCAAGATCATCCCTTGAATTAGGGCTTCATGTTATGTTTCATTATTTGTACAAGGGAACTCAAGTATGATGGCATGTGGGTATACAACATTTTTAGGGATTTTGAGTACAATCCCAACTCCACTCACTGACCTTGAACAAGCCCCATCGAATGAAATTCTCCAATACCCAAAAAAATAATTATCTTCCCTCTTTATGTCCTCAATTTGATCTATATCCAATATGGCATAATTACTTATACCATCATCTATATAATCTTCCATCAGTTCGTTATCCTTCTTTTTGAAAGAAAACAGTCTCCTGGGTTCGTGAGGAACCTTGATCATTGCTCCATCTTTGTCTAGCAACATCATCCATCTTTCATCATTTATTATATAGCCATCAATCATGGAATACCAATATCTTCCCAGGACAACTCCTTATGAGGGAGGAAAGTCCACCACCACAATAACGAAAATTGTAATGATATGGGGAGAAACAGTAATCCAGGCATAAAAATTCTTAATTCATCCATAGTTTGGTACCTTCCTAGAATCAATTGCATATATGCTCTCGCATGTTTCATAGTACTTGGTGCATGTCATGCCAAGTGCCTCCATCACTTCCAAATGAATGATGTTATTTGTCGCACTAGAATCTATCAGATAGTTGTGGAGCACAAGGTCATGATTTTCTATTGAAATGTAGAAAGGTGAAACTTTACCTCTTAATTTCACCACTGATGTATTCTGATTCTGCTTATGGTTTGCAATAACTACTTCAATTCTCCCAGTTGGTTCATCCAACAGTTTTAGGATGTTTTCCCTCTGCTGGGGAATTTTTACTACTTCTATAAAGGCAAAGTAATTCTTAACTTGCTTAAATTGTCAACAACATTGTATATCATCTAAAGGGGATTAAGAGTCTTTTGTTGCTTTTTAACTTCTATGTTGCCTATTTTACTTTTATCACTCTCTTTTTCAATATCTTTTTCTTTTTCTTTTTCAGAATTCTCCTTATTCTTGGACTTATTTATATGTGCCCATGTTTGGACAATGTTTTCTTGCGAGATAGGATCATTTTCATCTTCTTCAAATATGTACATGGACATCTCACATCCGTCTGTCTGTACAAGTTCAAAAACTTCTTCTGGAATATAATCATTTTATGGTTCGACCATTTTTTCATTGTATGGCTCATCAATTATTACTGTGTTCGGAGTTGGTTGTCTAGGAACCCTCTGTCTTTGTTGATTGTCGACATTTTCAAACCTCATTCTTTGTTCTTAGGCAGGGTTCCTTCTTTGTTCTGGAACCGGCATCCTTATATTAGGCATATGTTTATCATTCCTTCTTAGTATTGTTATTTCATTATGGATTTTTCTGATGGTTATGTTCATCTATGAAATATCCATTATTTGCTTCATCTCTCGAGTTGCAACTGGATCCGTTTTCACATTCGGGATAGTTTCTTTAAATAATCCTCCACCGACTTCTTGATTTTCACTCGGTTGTGGATTTTTCTCTTCATTCTTCTTTGAAATAGATGTTCCTTTCTCAGAAATATTCAAAATATCCATCTACCTTTGCACTCTTCCAAGGATAATGTCAGGATCAGTGCCTGTTTCAATCATAATTTCCTCCATATCCGTAGCTTTAATCATTGCTTCATCCAAAGTCTTAATTTGAGAATCTCTAATAGTGAATTTCACATTGGGTGGCATGGCATTTTTGTAGCAACCAAGTATTATTGGATCAATAGGCCTTTGGCTTAAGGGATTTTATTCAATGTTTTATTGAATCTGAAATTGAAATCTCTTATCCTCTCATTTTTCTTTAGACATATTTGGGTGAAGTGGGTAAGAAGAATATGATACGCGACTAGAGGAGAAAACATATTTAAGAACATCATTTCAAGATCTTCAAATGAGTTGATTGATCTTGTGGGAATTTATGTGTACCATTCATAAGCTTGGACCGACAAAGTTTGGAGAAACAACCTTACCATCACATCAACATGATCGATAATATGGAAATCACAAACATTCAAAAACAAATCAACATGTCTTTTAGCATCAATCGTTCCATTTCCGGAAAATGTCTTCAAAGTACCTTTAGGAAGAACAGGGAGCCCATATTGTTCACCTCGAAGGTCGAGGGGGGAGTCTCTTACCCTTCTTAGGTTTCTATGCGTTCATATTTCTTCATGTCTTTCTTCATGTCTTTCTGCATATCTCCTTTCCTCTCTCCTTTCTTCTCGTCTTTCTTCATGTTTGTATTCGTGTCTTTCTTCATGACTTTCTTCTCTATCATCCATGTTTGAAAGTTTATCCTTTTCTTCAAGAGGATGTTTTTCAATTTCTAAGGTGTGTAGTTACTTTCTCTTGCTTCTAGTGATTGGTCGTCCTTTGTATTCATCCAACTTCAATTCATTCCTTTCTTTTGTGCTCTTCGAGCTTATATTTCGTTTCTTCGATATTGCCTTTCGTCTCTTCTTTGTCTTCGGAGAATTTATCTTTCTTCTTCTTGAACTAGTGTTTCTCAATACCTTTCTAGTTCTTCTCTAGTTCCATCTATTCTTATTGCAAGATTGTATAATTGGTGCAAAATACTCTGTTGGTTGTTCAATCTAATTTCTAATTGGGGCTAGTTAGCTTGAGGTAAAGTTATATAATTTTATGGTCTAAAACCAGCTTTAAATCTTCAAGTTTGTTCCCCAATATGGTTGCCAAAAATGTTGACGCTTGAATCCATCAGGACCGAAACAGAAACCCCACAAGGATATGAATCCTCCTACATTTTTAAAGAGGCGGTACTCCTCTTTGGCTTATGATATTCTTTTATAATTTCAAATCAAGAATAATATGGGACTGTATCACATAATATAGTCCAATATTTAATGCTCAAGAAAAATCAAAATGTTGAAAAGTAAAAGAATATTTATAAAAGAGAATTCTTGAGAAGTGGACCAGGAATCTCAAACATCACACATTACAGAAAATAAAAATGTCCTCACATCCATCATAGCAGAAATAAAGATTTTGATCACATTCAAAATAAAATAAGATGGTATGTTCGCATGAGAGAAATTTTAAAGAGCAATACTTAGAGAGATAAAAAGAATATTATGATAGGCCAATTTCAAATACTTTATACTCAAAACTCAGAGTTATAAAATACAGTCAAAATTGATCCTGAATTAGATCTCTAGGATTTTTCCAAAATAATAATGTATGTTACATTGCATGAAATTAAGGCGTTTGTCCAATGGATTGGGATTTGGGCTCCCACGGACCATAAAGAAAACATGTACAAGAAAGTATGAAAATAGAAAGAGGAGCATGGGTGGATCTTGAACAGCAGAATTGGGAAAGAAGACAAAGAGGAAGTTTATCAGGATTCGGTTATACTTTTCTAGTTAAAGAAGAAGAATAACTAAATGAAAATTGATAAGGAAAGAAAAATGTGATCAGCATAGAATTACTATGATGGAATCTATCTCCTTCATTTGCTTGTTGATGTTTCTTTTGTACCCTTGCTTGTTGCGGTTAGATTGTCGGTTGTAACTACTACTAGTAGTATTTTGGAAATCTTGCAAATTGAATTATTTAACCATTCTTAAATATAATTCCTTAATGAGGAACGGTCACTTCTTGTTTTACTTTAATATTAAACAACTCTTTTTTTATTTCTCTATGATCAATAGATAAATTTTACAAAGTATTCTCTATATCTTCATTTTTATTGGTATACTCAACAAGCTAGCTATCAATATCATCATGTGTGAATTCAATCATAGTATCAAACTTTTCAGCTGATGCCATTTTTAATTCTTCAATTTGATCTTCGAATTGATGTCAAGTCATAAGAATTGAATTTGAGATAAACATAGGGTCCAATACTTCAATAGTGGTACCAACGATATCTAAATCAAGAATTTTTTTGTATGCTTTCATATTCCTTCTTGACAAATCAGTGAATTGAGTTATTAATCCCTTCAATACATTGATTATTTCAATCCAACAAGCCTTTAGTTTCTTGATGTGGCTCAGGGAAGATAAATATTCTTTCTTTCTCATCTA
Organism: Picea mariana; assembly: GCA_032191745.1. Lineage (NCBI taxonomy): Eukaryota > Viridiplantae > Streptophyta > Pinopsida > Pinales > Pinaceae > Picea > Picea mariana. Next base: position 17,291 of record JASDQU011401443.1, on the reverse strand, counting down.
CTCTATCATTACCGAAACCTTTAATACAAACATTACAATTCCATTTGTATAGAAACCTGCATCATTTTTCATATCTATATTCAAATATTCTCTAGTGTTTTGAATTATGAGGCCTATAGAGGCAAATATTTTTTCTAAATCCCATAATTCCAAAATAAAATACATTATTTTCTTTATGTTCTCCTCGACAGAATGTCGAGTGGCAATAATCAAGCTTGAAATTCCTTTTACTCTATCACTTGACTCTAGGGTTTCTTGAAAAAAAATTGCGGGCCGAATCATGGAAATGGGGGAAGCCAAAATAGGTGGAGGCGTGAGAATTGCTTCCAATTACTTAATTCTCTTTCAACCGATCATTTTATTCCTCCATGTTGGCAATTGAAAAATTCATTGCATCCCTTGTAACTTTGTGAATGGACGACAATCTAGAAGGCAACATGTTATGTGTATCAATGGTAGACTACAACTTTCAACTTTTACTCTTTGTGTTTCTTTCAAAGACCAATTTCTTAGAGTCTCTGTCAAACAAGGGATTTTGTACAGAAAAAGTCTCTTCATCAAAGAATATATCATCCTCGACCATAAGTGTAGAAATATGTTGTACATATTCTCTAGCATGTTCTTCTTCATCTAGGAAGGTGATGTTCTCGATATCCACATCAAGGTCCATATTATCCAGTAGTAAATCATGTTCAGGTGCATGTGTTTCTCCTCCCTCTTGTTGTGAATTAGTAATTTTTCTATTAATCTTTAACTTGTGGGGGTTCTCTAAGTTCCCCTAAGGAGGGTTTCTTTCTTCATCATCCCCTGAATTATTACTCTGTATTTTTCTTTGTTGTGATGTCTTGGGATGAGGGTTTATCTTGGGTAGAACACTTCTTCGAGAAACAGGGGGAGATTGAGAAATATTCTCATTTGAATGCCTACCTCCTTCCATGTGATGTTTTGTGGTACTTATGATAGTTTCTATATCATCGGAATCCCTGTCACCTTCCTAAATATTAGGTTCATGGATATAATTCTCCTCTTCTCCGTTTACAAATGAGTTTATGAGTGCAGGGTTGAGCCCCACTGAAATCAAATGATTGTAAAAAATATGAATAGGGTCAAATCCCTTGATTTCTTCTACACATATCAAGTTGGAATGGTCGAAATAGGAATCGTATTCGCCAATATTGGAAATTCCTCTAAGAATAATTTCACCAACTCTCCAAGGAAGAGATATGAATTGATTTTTTCTTTTCTCAAAAAAGGTGTGAAACCAGAATTTGTATTGTTTAGCTATTTCAATAATAAACAATTTATCATATACATAATATGGAAGAAAAATAGGTTTTTTGTTAGAACAGAAAACCTTGATGATATTGTAATCATCCATTTTTCAAGAAATCCTTTCCCTTTTAGAAAATATGATGCCTCCAATGAGAGTCGGGAAGTATCTTCCCCAAATAATAGCTTCTTAAATTTAGACACAAAAACATTATATACTTCATAGAAATGGTGGCCAACCTTCTACCTCCACAAAGTTTGATACCACATGGTCATAGGGTCCACCTTTACTTTTACCCTTCTGGTAATATTTAAACCCTTAAAAAATAAAAATAGGTGATAGAAAATACCAAATAAGATGACATACAAAATTTATTCTCAGTCTTGGAATTCGTCAGTTGTGCAGTAATCTCATTTTAAATAATCTTCGCCCAGTCGAAGATTGTGTTTTCGCGAACTGTGTGAAATATATACAATTTCAATCGAGTAATGGTTTATGTAGAGTCTTGGCCATCAATTCGAGTAAATAACCAGGGAATTTCTTTATAAGGATTTTTCAAAGAACTTACTTGAATCTTAGATATGTCTTCTGACATTGATGCAGGTTCATGTAAATATTATTGAAGAAGTTTGATTCCATTATTTTTGCTTTTTAGAAAATTCTTGGCTTCTTCCCCTTTGTAAACCAGGTTTGGCTTCAGTAATTTCAACATCTCCCTAAATATTGAAGGCACCAAGGAAACAGGAGAATCATTTTTCAATGGGATGGCCCTTCTTTTCTGGATGAATTTGTCGATGCACCAGGCGAGGATATATTTGCATTCGAATACCTCAAGGACACAACCTGCAAGAAATATCCCTAAAGTCCACACCTTGTTATTTTCTTTACCCGGCAGATTTGAATAGTAGCAATACGAATGACACCAATGATAGTTATGGTCTTCTCTGGCGAAGAGGTTCAAGGTGTCTCCATAGAACTGTTATTTTCTCATGACTAACTTCGTTGAGTTGGCGAGATTTTCTTGTAATATTACTTTGCACAATTAATTGATTTTAAGTTAGATTTCTTTCGAAGAAATCATTAACTCGAAATAAGTGTGATTTCCCTCGATATAAAGACCATTAATTAATGGCCATTCCATAAATAAATTTAGTAGTTGATTCCATAAATATAACATTAAATGTAACTCGAGAAAAGTGAAAGAAGGGACATGTGACAGCAGAGAGTCGGAGAGAGCGATTAGAATGGAAAATCCAAGTCCGTGAGTCTGAAAGCCCGAATAGATGAAATGGATAAATGTTGAGATAGGTTGGGCGGTCTGTGAGAGGACTGAAAGCATAACATGTGAGTATGTGAATCTGGGAGTCCGCGATACAAAAATAAACTAAGTGTCGGGGCGGACTAATATATGGCTAAAGGGAACATACTACAAGCCTGAAATTCCGTGAGTCCACCAACCTGTAAACATGGAGAAATGACTAAGTATGGTAATATTGATACAACAAAGAAAGGGAAAAGGGGATATGAAGGATTCGGGAAGGAAATTTATAGAAGGGGAAGAGAAGGGGCAAGAAAAGAAAAGGGAATATAGAAAGAAAGGGAAAGAACAAAAGGGAAAATTTTGAAATGTAAATTGCGGAAAAGGAAAGAATTGGAAATGACAAGTACGTGAAATAAATGATTTTGTTTTTTATCAATGTAAATTCCTTAAGTTTAAAGGGAATTTTTAATCAAAACAACAATAATAGGGTAGTCAGTAATTTATGAAAAAAACAATATGTTATATATTACCCCTCTAACAATAAAATGAACCTAACAAATTAACTTTATAAGCCAAAAATAAATGTGTGAAACAAGAGACAAAGCACAAGTTGTACCCTTGAGCAAATTGCATAGCAATGGCATAGTTCGTAAACTACACAACTATGTTAACTATGGGTTGCACCACTATGTAGAAAAATATTCAATGGCATAGTTTCCCATGGGAGAATGAAATGGAAAAAATTGAAAATTTTGAAAAAATGGGGCAACACAGTGGTGTGTCAGGGATCAGTAACAATGTACACAAAGTTGTAAACAAATTAAAAATAGAAATATGTCCAAATAAACAACGTAGGATGGGATTTGGTGATCAAGTCCTTAATATGGCTTCCATTTTGCGTGAATTATTTTGGTGTGTGAATGGACCAAAAGACCTTTCTCAACAAGTTGATGAGTTAAGTAAGACAAATTAATGAGTGGACAATAAATGTACTCTATCAATTCTATTCTCTAAGCATGTATATTAATTAAGTATTAATTGAAACAAGAATTCAAATAAACAAACAGAGCTAATTAGGGGGAAATAAGATAATGCCTTTATTCACCAACGGAAAGATAATAAAACATGAATTATATCACCTATGAGAAGTCATGTAGAAGTGGTATTTAAGCTCTCCATGGGAGGATTATTTACTTTCTTAAATGTAATATATTTGATCTAACAACAATCTAATAGCACTATACAATTAACACTTTGAATGGAAAATTAGATAGCATAAGACAAAAAAAAATTCAAGAATAGTGAATGGAAACAAGGGACTCCTCAAACTTTGCCACAATCTTGGAGCACAAAAAAATTTATGGAAATGAATAATGGGAACTCTCATTTATATATTTTCATGGAGGTACAATGTAGGGAAGAGTTTGAATATAAAATCTTGGCCCATGCCTCCATAAAACGATGCTTCGTGTAAACAAATGGAAGTGGTGCTAACCACCCTTCAATCTACCAAACGCTTACAAAGAGCTTCACCAAGGTGCATTCACGTATATGGTGGTGGGTTCATCAACTTAGAGGGTTACTCGACGAAGTTTTTTTATAAAGTGTTTTTTAATACTTTATTAGGGTCATGTTATGAATTATTTTCAAAAATAAAAAATTTTAAAAATGTCAGGAATGCAAATATTTTCAAGGCTCTATGTAAGTACTTACAACCAATAAGAAAAGAATTGCATCCACATATGATATGGTATTTTCCATGTGGGAAGCGACTATTCGTTGGAAGCTTCTGCAATTTGTTAGGGAAGGTGATTGGTTGGGAGGAAGATCGTTGTAACAATTTCTAGAGTGAATGGAGATTCACAAGGATTTGGAAATTGTTGAAGACCATGAGGGGGGGTTGTAGAGGTAAATTGGGTAAAAAGTATGAGCATGGATAGAATTGTAATTAAGGATTCTCACCACAAGGTTTATGAAAATTGTTGAAGACCATGAGGGAATTTATAGAGGTAAATTGGGAACAAAGCACTAACATGGATGGAATTGTAACGGAGGATTCTCTCCACAAGGTTTATAAGTTTATCATTCTTGTTCTGTAATGTTTACATTGCAATCTACTTCTTATTCTAAGATCAATGGATGATATAGTCATGAATTTTTTAATGCCTCGGGTAATATGAAAATATGAAAATATTTAGTAGCTATGCTTCCTAATTGTTGTATTTTGAGTCATTTTACACCATATATTAAAGGGATTTTATGGATTTTCCCCCAGCTCCTTTATATTTGTATCTATAAGAAATATTACGAGGAATTTTCCCTTGTTGTGATTAAAGATTGCAAAGAATTATTGTTTATTATGATCAAGGTTTTGATAAATTCATCTTGTAATCAATAAAATGGAGTTATTTTTCCATATTGAATTCCATCCATAACTATTTTGTCTCGTATAATTTATTTTAAACAATTGATTGATTTTCAAATGTCCCAATGCATTTTGTGTCATCAAATATTTGAATGTTTGATACTTCCAATCTCTCATATAATGTAAATATTATTTTCTCACTTTCAACAACTTTTGCATCTCCCATTGAAATAAATTGTCTCACGGTTTGCAATAAAGGTGCCTAATAGATAAGGACTTTGTATGGTATTCTTCAGATTTGTTATTGTCTCACGGTTTGCAATAAAGGTGCCTAATAGATAAGGACTTTGTATGGTATTCTTCAGATTTGTTTTCCAGTGATAATGAGTTTACTGAAATAATATTTATAAGAACAAGGATTCTCTATTTTAGCTGGAGGATTTTTCCTACCAAGTTTAAAGCAAGGAGGTTTTATCCCCATCTTATAGTTCCTTTCTCAAAAGAAACATCTTGGGAGACAACATCTCAAGTGGCCCCTGAACTAGGGAGATTCTCCGTCTAAAAAAGAATAAAGCAAATCATTTGTCATTTCAAAGGAAGGATAACTAACGATTTCCAAAGAATACAACCTCAAGTTTCACAAGTTAGAGGTAGAATATTTTTCTGACGGCTACATTGTACCCAATCACAAGATTACAAGAATAAAATCTCACGGTGAATTGGGTTGGAGTGATATATTCTCCAATTGATGTGTTTTTCATACTTGACTTTAGTCCTCTTTCCAGTGGAGATGACTGGAGGAAAGTTACAAGGAAAATTTTAAGGATCCATACTTATAAGTGTAAAAACCTTGGCAAATCTTACTAATTCTTAAAATGCTAACTATAAATATTTCACAATATTTTTAATAAAAATATTCAATTTTTTAAGATTTTAATATAGTTTCTCAAATATTCTAGCAATTTTTTAAGTAATTGTGTCTTATAAGAAATCAGTAAATCACCTTGGCAAAAAATGGAAAGTGAATAATCGTTTTGAGAAAAGAAAAATGGAAAATTAACCAAATGGAGAAAGTCAACACCTTTAATTTTCCCTTGGGGAATACCTTCCAAATTATAATATAAATTTGCTAACCATTTCTAATTGATAATGAAGATGTGTTAATGAAAATATTCATGAATTCTTTGGAAAGTGAGGCCAAGATTTGGTATAAAACATACCTACATGCATCACTACCACATTTTCCAATTTCAACAAGCTTTCAAAAATTATTGGGAATCAATTTTCGAAATCATAATTCATCTTAAAATAATTATGAATACAAATAACAAAATCTTTTTGATGTCGAATATGAAGAAGAATGTAAAAAAGAAGCTATATGTAAGGCCTTGGTCTTCAGTGGCTTCTGGAACCTTCGTCATGTGATCACCTCGGTGATCATTGACCAACATGGACAGACTTAACATAAAATTGAAGGCTAGAAAAGTCAATTATAGGTGCCTTGGCCTATTGGCAAGGGGAACCACAGATATGCCAAATGATCTTGCTCATAGACTAGGTGCACGCAAATCTTGGCAACTCGCATTAGTAGGTTAGACCAAGGAAGATTGGAAGGTAAAGTGGCAAGAAAACGAAAAAAATGTTGCCACGAGAAACCTCATCCATAGACATGCACTACACATGGATAACAAAGTGGCATAGA
>JASDQU011401442.1:105523-124905 GCA_032191745.1 Picea mariana | reverse complement strand
TTTATTTTTAAGGTCACGGCCAAGCTAGCACACCAAATTGGTGTATGAGACCCCCTTGTTTGTGGGACAAGGGACCTCCCTCAATCCAGCGATTTGACTGGTAAAGTCTACGAAGGTATACATACCCTACCCCCCTCTGGATATATATGTGGGGGGGGCTGCAGGGGGTTGGTGCGATGTTGAGCATCGCATCATCTTTCCTGCAAACCTGGCCAGATCTCATAGATGCCCACAAGAATTGAGCCAAGCTTGGAAGGCTGACGCGATGCTCGACATCGCGCCAACCCCCCACAAGCCTGACCCAATTCTAATTGACACACACACACACACATATATATATTATATATATATATATAACATAATGTATGTTTTGCATATAAAACATATATAATTTATTTTTTATATATAAAACATAATATATATATATATATATATATATATATATATATTAAAATATAAATTATATATATTTTAATATATAAAACATAAATGTTATATATAAATATGATTTTTTTTAAGATATTTATGAAAAAAAATATAGTTTTTTAAGGTTTTTTAAATTAGTTTCGCCTAATATGTTTTATTTTAGATCTTCTTTTAAAAATATTTTTTTGAATTTTGGTTTTTTTTTTTTAGTTTTTTAGTTATTTTTCTCAAATTTTTTTTTTTTTTAAGTTTGAAGGTGGCATTTGTTCATTTTTTTTTTGTAAATAAAAAGGGCGGGACCTGTTATATTACTTTAGCCAAAATGTACAAAAAGAAAGAGCTACTTGGGATGCCAGTTGTCCCGCCTACATAGGAAACCGGGACAGCTGGACACCCCATGCCAAATGTCACCCTGGTCTTAGAATATCCAAGTTTTTCCCTGCCACGTCCCTCCCGGAGGAAACTAGGACGTGCAGGGTTGAAAATGCAACTAAATATCATAAGTTTTCTAACCAGACTATGAACTAGAAGGCTCAAAGGCATGCTAATAACTAGATAGGAAAACAAAACCAAGTCTGGACTTCCATTAACCTGCTATCCATCGCATCTGAGCTGGTCCTCTGTGATCTTCCATCCAGCTAGGAAGGCGTATGCACGCGCACAAGTGGGGCATTGGCGCCTCGGATGTGTCCAGGAGTGAGCTGCGAAGTACATGTCCAGTCGTTGTTCTATCCTTGCGAGCCGAAAGGTCTGATCTCCCAGCAGGCTTCTGATCTCAAAGATGAGACTGAGACAGTCCCAATTGGTTGAAGGCGCCTGGTCCTGACTGTTGCCTTCATTGAAATCCTTGTCGTGCCCCTTTGGTATGTCCTTCTCCGCCTTTTGGGGTGAGTCGGGGGGTATCTCCTCTTCGATATAGCAGGGCGGGAGTGGTGATTCGGAGTTGTCAGCTTGAGGGGCTATTTTATCGCCAACGGATAAGGGCCATCGTCCCTGGTTAAATTCTGAAGGCGGGTGCCAATTTTCAGGTACCGTAAACAGCAGGTGTTCCGGAATGCTCTCTGGTATGCCTCCTTCTGGAATCTCCTCGACCACATATGCCATGGGCGATGTTCGTGGCCGTGCTTTCCTCCGTCGAGTGGCCATGGCGAGGGCTGCCTCGAATTTTTGTTTTCGCTTCCTCCTGGACTTCGCGGCGTACCATGCCGCTCCTCTTCGTGGTGTCCCGCGCAGTCTTGGCATGATGTAGGTCTGATAAAATTGCCAATTGCTCGTTCTGCTTCCTATTGCCCAGGGAATTCTATGATATGTCGCTGGCACCTTCAAGTTCGCAGAGAGGCGACAGTGATAATGTTGTTCTGCGAGAGCGAAAGCTACCCAGAGCGGTTGGTTCTCTGCTCCAACAATCCAAGCTATGAAGAATAACAAGAGCCAAGCCTCCATGGCTATAATGGTCGCTTGAATGGTGTTGTCCAGACTGGTACAAGTCCCGCTGGCTCCCGCGTGGATCCCTTTCCCGACGTGTCACCCCATCCGGGGCGGCATTTGTTCATTTTTAAAAATATATATATATATATTTGTTTTAAATTATTGTTTATTGTTTTCCTGTCAAATTTTAAATTTTTTTTAGTTTTTCTTTGGTTTTCACCATTTTATTAAGTTTTGTTGTTTTTCTTTTAAATTTGGATTTTAAATATATTTTTTTAAATGTGTTTTTGTCATCATTAAAATATATATATTTGTGAAGATTTTCTCTTTTCTCTTTATTTATTTTTTAATGTAAATTTAAGAAAAAAAAAATTAGTAAATAAATTTTCAAGTGACCATTTAGGATCTAATTTTGGGTTTTTTATTCGTGTAGGGATTTGTTGTCAAGGCCACAATTTGAATTAGGTCGTAATTAGTTGTAATTGTGGCGTTTAGAAAAAACATTTTTCTTTAGGTAACGTCATGTGTTTATTTAGGTGTTGATTTTAAGGTTTTTCTAAGCAACTATTTTATGTTTTAAGGCCATGCTTGAAAATAGTTGTAATTTTGACCCGGTTATAAAAATTGGTGCTATCGATAGCATCACGTTTTGATTTGGGGGTTGATTTTATAGTTTTTTTGAGCAACCATTTTATCCTTTAAGCCCATGCTTGAAAAAAGTTGTAATTTTAACCCGGTTACAAAAAATGGTGCTACCGGTAGCACCACTTTTTGATTTGGGGATTGATTTTAAAGTTTGTTTGAGAAACCATTTGATCCTTTAAGCCCATGCTTAAAAAAGTTGTAATTTTGACCCGGCTACAAAAAATGGTGCTACCGATAGTACCACGTTTTGATTTGGGGGTTGATTTTCACGTTTTTTATGCAAAAAAATGGATTTTAAGGGCTAGAGTTCTTGTTTTGAGGTCACAGTTCTCATTAAGTTGGTAAATATGTTTGTAAGGGTAATGGTAAGAAGCACATTATTGAGGTGCACTATGACAGTGATGATGAGGTGTGTGAGGATGCAACGATAGATGCTTATTTGAAGCAATATGAGGATGCTAGTGACTCTTGCACAGAGACTAGTGATTCTTGCACGCTTGAAGAGGATAGTGACCCTTGTGCATTGGAGGAATAGTGGGTTGGAAAGGATGACAGCACCTGTGTTTCAGTAGTCATATCACGTAGTGTTGATGACCTTACACTTCAACAGAGTGGTGACATTAGTGGGGAGTCACACGTGTCAGCACCTAAACCAGATGAGCTACCTATGAGGACTGTGACACAGATGTCATCTTTTCAGACACCCATGATAGCCATGACACATGAGGATATCAGTGGCATTTCAAATATGATAGAGGAGCCATATGTGTGGGATGCACACTAGGGACATATGGATCCACAGATCCAGGAGGAGATACATGACATACAGACAGTTGGCCTTACGCTCACATATCAGCATGAGGAGATTGAGTCACCTATTTTGGAGACTCCATTAGTTGATCAGGCTGTGGAGATTAACAGTTGGATGGGACGCTTACTTCCAAGACCATCCTGCAGTGATGAGGATGTACCCTTTATTGGTCAAGATGACCATAGCACGTGTTTGAATACATCTATATGGGATCCAGGCGTAGATGATAGTAGCAAGATGAGTGCACAGGAGGATAAAGATTCTCACACCGGATACAGTATAATTCAGAGGGAGCTATCAATTAGGGATGATGTGCAGTCAAATATAGGAGGACCCAGTAGCACAGTGGATAGGGGGCAGTTCAATGCTTTATCTTCTGCAGAGAGTGTTGTTGGGGATTCCATTGTTGGCACTAGCAGTGAGAGACATGAGGTAGCACCTCAACATGACTATGATCAGGAGTCACACTACTTGGCAAGACAGTTGAGAGTCAATGAGGATGTGATCATGGAAGCCACTAGGCGCATTGATGACACACATGCATTGGTGGTAGATTATTGTTGGAGGGCATTAGTGGCACATGGTAGTTCAGATGGGGGATTTTCTATGGATGACTTTCATACTCTCAGAGGGAGAGTGTCTGTGATGAGGATTGACTACCAGTAGTTGTTGACGGATAGGGACTACCTATTAGGGATTGGGGAGATGTATCACAAGGCTCTGAAGGAGCAGAAGTTGGAGGTGGACAGACTCACTCATGAGTTGGAGAGCACCCAAGGATTCTTGAGAGGCACACAGATATCCCTTCAAGAATCAAAGTCCCAATCAAAGGAGCTTCTGGAGCAGATATTCCAAAGATGCACTACATCCATCTTAGTGGAGAGTCAGATATATCCTTTAGTCACATGGATAGAATATGTTGGTGGTCTCACAAAGGACCACCAGTTGATGGGGGAGCATGAAGAGTACTCAGAGTCACTGATGAGTACAAAGATTTATGATCCGGAGGCACAGGAGTTTCCCTCCATGAGGACCTTTGAGACATTCGAGAACTCACATACACATGGGGACTCCGAAGCCAGGGGAAATTTTGAGGACACTTCCATTTGTATTTTGAGAGCGGTTGACCTTCATGTAGAGGTGGATCTAGTAGTACACCTAGGATCTATGATGCAGCAGGAGTATACAAGAGATGACATGAGTATGTAGGGGTATACAGTGAGGAGTGATAGTTCACAGAAACATGCCAAGATATACAGTAGGATTCAGATGGACGTATTGGATTGCAGGGAGGAGGCACCCTTAGGGGAGCATGTAGATGTCTATCCTTTGAATCGGCACATAGTTATGAGAAATCACCTTCACAGTATCAGCAGTTGCATGGGAGTTGAGAGATGGAGGGTGGTTGACCAACAGTTGGAGGATTTACCTCTGATTGTACTGGATGATTGGGATTTAGTGATGACTCTATGAGAGTATTTATCATGGATACCAATGGACGAGCTTCTAATTGAATCCTTGGGATTGACTGAGGCATGTGATATCTTCTAGTCCTATAGTCAGCTACAGATGTTTCTATTAGACTCTCCTGACACTTTTATCATAGACATTAGCATGAGGAGAGATAGACAATGGCCGAGGACATGGAGAGTGGTTAGGCCGAGACCACTTGACATGGGTGCTTTTATGACATACAACAGGATAGAGGTGGACTATGATAGGTAGACAGTTGAGACCTTGTGCATGATGGTGAGCATCATAGGCCAAGTGATAGCAAGAATCTTAGAGGACAACACAGATACAGATACTCATGAGGATGAGCATAGAGAGCTTCCGACTGCGATTAGTCTGACACGGGAGTAGTTAGCGGGGATTGGAAGTGATAAAATTCCAAGTTTTCCATGGGATCCGAGAGTCCATTTTGTTGGTAGGTTTTTTCTCCTTATGATGACTCAGGTTGCGCCAGAGAGCCACATACTTTACTGTGGGTTGGTTTTGAGTGGGCATGCATGGACATTCCCTATCTAGTGATACAGTTTCTCCCTTTTGATCCTTATGATCGAGCATGGAGGTGGTTGGGTAGATACTGTTTCCACAAAAGTTCTCTTACGGATGTAGCTTATGGACAACATATCCAGTTGCCATAGGTAATCTAGCCTGAGGATCCGGGAGCGAGGGATCCAGTATATATACAGGGAGTAGATAGGCATGTTCAGAGTAGTGCAGTACCAGCATCATGATATTCGACAGAGACTAGCATGGGACCCGAGGATTGCAGGGTTGAGTATTTCATTGACTGACTTGGGCGAGTGGACCTTTGCAGGGGAAAGTTGTTTTGACTTTCCATTGAGCTTCAGTGTTGAGGAGAGCACATCACTTGAGGGTGTCTCACAGATGTCTTACAGTAACTCACTCTGGCATCAACATGTGCAGTTGATGGAGGTCATGTTGATCTTAGTATGGACTTGGAGAATGGACTCATTCCGGGATGAGGCCATGTGTCATGTGCAGAAGATTCACGAAGTTGATATATTTTAGGATTATGCTTCACATGGTATTGCAATTCATGTCCTGATATGGGACCCAGGGGGTGGAGTGTATGATAGTTCTTCTCTGGATGGGGCCTATTGTGTGTCCCACAGGTGGACATGGGACCCCAGTATTATATTTGGATGGGTTCAGTTATGTCTTGAGGACAAGCAATATTCTAGTAGGGAGGATTGTAATGTTCCCACTTTGGGACATCAGGGTATTACAGTGTGTTATGATGACCATAGTAGTGAGATGGAGATTATAGCAAGTACAGGAGCTATTGAGGGGTGTTTTGGGGTCTGTCTTGTATCACTCATCTTATTTCATCATTATGATCCATTCTTCATAGCTTCACTTTGGTTTTGTTGCATTCCGATGATTTCCATGATTTTGAGTTATTTTGGGCTATAGGTTAATTAAATGCACTAAGCAGGTCATATTGGGCATAATACTTGGAGGAACCTCTTAGTGTAATAGCTCATTGGAATTGGGAGGAACCACACTATAGGATAGAATGATGCAAAGTGACTTTCAATGGTCGGGGAAGCCACAAGGAGAGATAAGGTGTTTTTCAGAGGTAATAGAGTTAATTAATTAATTAAATAGATTTAATTAATTAATTAATAATTAATAAAACAAAATTCACTTTGGAGGGACAAGGTGAGCATGAAGGATAAAAGAGAGGCAAGGGCCTCTATTCTCTCATTATGTTGATTATCAGTTTTGATATCTGGCTTCTAGCTAGTGAGCCCATGCCTTGGGGGTTTTGAGGGTTTTGACTTAACAAACCCTAGAGATCACCTCGGTGGTCAAAGATCCCACCCAACCTGATCCAATCTTGGTCACATAGGTGAAAAATTCCTCCATCACCATTCTACATCAGGTCTACTTAGTTTCAGGAGAGTTCTACACCAGCCACAAGTACAGAAAGAGAGAGGGTGCACCATTGAGGGTTTCCAACAAAGGGGGAGCAATTGAGGAGCTAGAACCATTCGTTTTGGCTAAGGAGAAGAGATTTCAAGAATTCCAGTTATTGGGTTTTCTTTGCAAGTTTCATAGCTCCATTATTGGTCTCTTCCAGGGGTATTTTGGTGGAGGTTTGATTTACATTGAGAGTGGGACTATTGCCCAAGAGGAGGGGGCATCATTCTTTAGAGGGAGGTTGGATCCAAGAGTCTGACAAGGATTTTGGAGATTTGAGCACTTGGGTTTTCCTTGCAGTGTCTCGATTAATCATTTTAGTGGTTTTTGGGAGTATTTGGAGGCCTCTAGGAGAGAGGTCAAATTACTGGTCTTCATTCATCCAAGAGAGCGCAAGCCAAATTAGGGTTTTGTGCATTTGGTGGTTCAGAACTTCATTATTCATCTTGAGACTTCACCAAGGGTTCAACATTGACCCGATCTACAGTTTGGCATATTCATCGGAGGGTTTGGTGGTCTTTGGTAGCAGTGACGAATTGTTGAGGGTATCCAGTCTTCTAGCAGAGCATGACCTATCCAGTTGGGGGTTTGGCACTTCATATGGCCTAGATCTCATCTCGTTATTCATGCATTGTATCCAGGTGGCCTTTGGAGGCTTGTAGCTTCTCTCCTTCATCCAGATGAGGATTATCTTCATTTTGTTATGATCTATTAGCTATATTGTACTGGATCTATAGATCCATTGTATCAGGGTCTTCTTCTTTATGAATAATATCATATCTGAGATTTGAGTTATCACTTGTGTTATTCATCATGCATCTGTTTGAGGTATGTCCATTTCTATATTTATGATAGATTATTTCTGCAAACACATATAAAAATCATCAATATAACCCTAGCGCAACCTAAAGGATCATAATAAGCAAAGTGTTTGACGAAATGCCACACCCAGAAAACAATGAAAAATACATGAAAAACGTAATGTTCATGGCATCTTCGCTTAGGAACATTACAGTTTGATTTCACACTTACAAAAGGAACAATTGCAAGTATATTTCTAAATCAATATTTATTTTGAAGGTGAATTAATATAAACTAGAATTAATGATGATGTAGATTTTTCATGGAATGTTGATCTAATTAAAAACTTGAACGCTTGAATATTCTTTGCATGTGCTTGATCACATTTGCTTGATTGACATTAAGTGTATGTGCTTGAATCTCATTAAGTTGTCTTCAATTGCAGTGGTTTAATGATCCTTAGATGTTTTTTCTTGTAATATGAAGCAATGGCTAAGCAAGAAAAACACCATGATTCTAATGGCACTCAAGCACACAAAATGTCCTTGATCCCCCTATTGAAATTTCAAGCTAAATAAAGGACACTATCACCAAAAAAAAAAAAAACATTTTGTTATTGTTTTTTATACAACTAGCTCTTACACTTAGAGAACAACAAAAATTATCTTTTTTATGAGAATGTGTCAATTCTCTTTTTTATAAAAATTTGATGGTTAACATTCTCGAATTGCATACATTTTTCACCAAAAAACTTACGAAGCTTTTATTCAAAGGAAAATCATAGATTTAAAAACCCATTACCAAATTCAGCAACCACTGAGCCATCGACAATTTTGTAGATCCCCACTCTTGTTTACTAGAAATCAAATCAATTAATGTACCATGAATTTTTTCTCACTTCAATGCCTTGAGGTAGATTGTTGAGGTGGATTGTTGTGATAAATTTCATTGATTGTTGATTGTGTAAATGGGATCACACTACAAATTACTAAATATGATGTTGGAAATGACATGTTGATGCAGGAGAATTGATTATTTCAAGCTAGGAATTTTATTTTCATCTATTATTTCAAAAAACAAAATTTTCTACCATGATAAAAACATGTTCTTCACTTCCAGTGACCATTTTTCATTTTTGGGCGAATTTTATCAACAATATTTTCTCCTTCAAAGATAATTTTTTCATTCAATATTGAGAGGGATTTGATATATATCTGAAATATTTTTCCAATGCTATATTGTATGCATAATTTGGTTCTGTATAGTTGCTATAATCTACATTTTAATGATTGCATACCCTGTGATTGCACAAAATCCATTTCTTATGAAAAAAATATCTTTAAAAAAATATGAATATTAAAAATACAAAAATAATATTCGGTGTGTATTTGAATATAGTTTCCAATGCAATTGAAATCATTAAAAATGGATAAATATTGAAAACAAAATCTAAATTTTACTAGTAGACACTTCAAAATCAGTGAATTTCCCCTTCAGTAACGTATTCTCATTGGATTGTGTGCATTTCTAGTGGTGTTTCTCTCTTCTTAATTGTATATCTTATCCATTGTATCATATATGGCCTCCCATGGAACACTACCATGGAATTTGAATTCCCCACCTTCAATGGAAAACTACCATGGAGACATTAAGCCCTTAAGACTAAAAGAGATCTAATACCATGTTAAGAAATAAAACAAGAAACAATACAAAACTAGAAATATGACGGAAAAGGCCTCAGGCCATCTTGTATAATATTCACACCAAATTTACAAATATATAGTACAATGGGTGATGCCACCTCATAGAGATATTTGCTTCAGATCCTAACACCTTGCATGGTGAATAGTCTAGGAAATCTTAACTAACTCACTTAATCATCATTTGAGGATAAATCTCTAATATTATAAATGAATAGTACAAATAAAGGTGGCATGAAGACATAGTGATGGGTAAGGTAAGCCATAAGCTAACAATTGATTTTTAAAAGGTTCCATTTTAATGGGATATAGTAGAGCAATAATGGTTTAGAACAATTACAAGTAGTTATTATCACAATTCCCATGGTATCATTGTAAGTGTTCTTGTTACTTAAGTGGTTGTTTAGTTGAGTTCTACACTGTTAATTTTTTTATTCATGTTGATAAATAAAAATACTTGAACTGTCTAGTGATAGTCTAGGGTTTGTTTAGTTTTGGGGAATCATTTTGCAATCAATGTCCTCCATTATTTATTAATTTATTTAATATTATGGGTTTGTAATGATATTTTTCTTGTGTTGGCAATTTATTTATGATGTTACTAATTAGAAGAGTTTTAATCATGTGAAGCAATAGTTGAATCACATTTTTCATTATGCCAGTGAGAATTTTAATGAGTTGCTTGTTGAAAACAAATGTAATTCGACTGCTAATAGAGTAGTTGATGATGATACGACCAAAGTAGTGTTAATGCTAAGTATCTTTGTCAATATTTGCATTGTTATATGTTTCATTATATGAATTGTCTTCTTTGACTTGATTAGGATTTGGACATGAGTGTGCCTTGAAGTTGTTGGTGATCTATTTCTTGTTGGCTATGACACTATGGTAGTTATTGGTCTTGATTCATTAGCTTAGCTTGTAGATCCATTTTTATTGATCTCAATGGTTCTTAATATTTTCACTCTTGATAGTCTATATTTTGTCTTGATATGCTTGGTGTGTTTTATGCTTCAATACATTTGAAAATGAGATCGAGGTTCGATTTTTGGAGACAAGTTCAAAGAATGCAACTAATGTGGAGCAAGCTTTCATGACCATGGTAGACTGAGATAAAAAACAAGTGCAATTTTTTCTTATGTGTTCTCCAACCTTTAATAAGTTCCTATATTATGCAATTGTTGCTAGATGTTTATTTTGACTATGTAATTTCTATAATGTGTAATGGTGTAAACTTGTGCTAAAAAATCCTAATAAATCTAGTTGAGATTCTATATTTGTTCTATAATCCTCCTTATAGACTCCAATCAAGATCCATTTTCCAAACATATTTTTTAACAAGGGGAAATTGTGTAAAATGATGTTCCCAGA
Organism: Picea mariana; assembly: GCA_032191745.1. Classification (NCBI taxonomy): domain Eukaryota; kingdom Viridiplantae; phylum Streptophyta; class Pinopsida; order Pinales; family Pinaceae; genus Picea; species Picea mariana. The sequence continues at coordinate 114,270 of JASDQU011401442.1, read as the reverse complement.
TCCTTCTAAATCTAATGGAAAGTGTGGATTCAATATTTTTGGAGTTTTTATAAGATATAACTAGAATTTATTCTTCACCTAGATCATCTAAAAATAAAGATAAATCTTGGATAAATCCCATAAAAAAATTCATTTATGCATGACATACACAAATCATATAGTAAAAACCTAAAAATATGTCTACCTTTCAAAACTTGTATCTTAACTAATCATTTAACTAATCATTTGGAAAATGATCTATTCACACTCAATTTTCACTAGACCTCCTCTTAATTTACCTTCTACAACCATAATCTTAACTAATCCTTGAATCTTATCGTTTAAAAAATTATCTATTCACATTTAATTTTCATTGAACCTAGTCCTATATCACCACTTTTAAGAACTTTGTTGTTAGTCAACTCCATTCAAAATTTCATTGGATTCTATATTATTTTCCTTAAACATGATTATTGTTCTTTTCATTTTGGGAATTCCATGTTATGGCCATATCGGCCCTACTTCCATAAACATTAGTTATAAAAATTAACATATATAATGTAAATGATTTTCTATAAAAGCTTAAAAATATTGGGAAGCATGGTTAATTGCTAATTGTTGTTAGTGTTTAAACTTTGACATGAGTAATAGAATATTTATCAATGTTATGAGTGAGTAAGCTCATTTCCAATTTGATACACAGGCATTGTATTACATGGAATTTGCAATTAGCTATGTTTAATCATTTTATTTGAATTCTTTTATCTAGAAGTTATTTGAACTTTTAAATTTAGGTAACATTTTATTATAACCCAAGTTTTAAGAGGTACAAGAAAGTACTTAATATATTTATCTTTGATGGCTACCCAATATTAAGTTTTTAGTTGAAATAATACCTCTCCTCATTTATTGGATACATAATTACTCTTTCAAAATATTTATACCTACTTTTTGTGACTACAGTGCTTTTCATATCATGATACTTATGTGTTTAACAATTCTTTTTGATAATAATTAGTAAACCTGCTTTAAATATCTAAAGCAAACCCATGCACATGATGAAGTGATGGAAACCTAAAGGAAAATACCTGTACATGGAGGTTATTAGTTGAAATAATACCTCTCTTGATGACTTGGTTGGGTACATAATTACTCTTTCAAAAAATTTATACCTATTTTTTTTTGTCACTAGAGTGATACTTAGTGATACTTATGTGTTTCACCGATTCTTCTTAATAATAATTAGTAAACCTCTTATAAATATCTAAAGAAAATCTAGGCACATGATGCAGTGGTGGAAACCTAAAGGAACTACTTGTACATGATGGGGTGGTGGAAACCTAAAAAACTACTTTTTAGAAGTAGGTTGGCACTTACAAAGGGGAATACTTAAAGACTCTCACATTATTAAATAGATAGTTTTTTAGCCTGGGAAGACCTTTAATGAATTTATGATTGCATATGGATAGCAACATTGGGTAATACATACATACATGACAAGTTAATGAATTTATGCTTGCATATGGGTAGAAACATTGGGTAATACATACAAGACAAGTGGACTTGATGTAAATATTAAGGGGTATACTTCAGACTTCTGTGAGATATTAAATAGATAGTGTTTTAGTCTTGTAAGACCTTTAATGAATTCATGATTGTAGATGGGTAGTAAAAATGAGTACTACATACAATATAAGTGGGATTGATGTAAATATTATTTTGTTGAGTAGATTTGTTAAGTTGTTTAGTGGTTTTTCAAGTTCCCTACCCATCAATACAATACAACTGGATTTGATGTGAATATTGCTTTGTTTAAAATAGATTTTTTAATATAGTTAGTGGCTTCTTAGTGTATTCTCAATAAGGAAGATTTTAGTAGTTACTCAAATACAAAGTGGAGTAACTACACAATACAATTTATATATAATGATAAATGATAATATATTTGGTTTGTCACATGTTATTATTATATGTTTTATTAAACATCGCTAATATAGAATTTGGAAATTATTGGTTTTTACAAGTCATGATAAAGTGATATAACTACTTTGTCCATTCATTTCTTTGAAATTAACATGGTATATGAACTTGCAAATTTGTGTTAATTTAATTGTATCTAGAATTTTGTATGTTGAAAACATATAAATACTAATGCTCATCATTTATTTATTTGAAAATGTTGTTGCATATGGATCAAACCTTCAACTATATTTTTGTGTTTGCTTGTTCATTTACTTGTGGGGCATTATCATCTAATTTGTCTTTGATCCAGTGTCTAGACATTTTAACATCAAATTGAAAATAAAAAATTAATAAACCTTTCATTGATTGCATTTGATCCAAGGCACCCAAAAACTATATCGTACATTTTATTTCTTGTTTCTAAACAATTTCTTGCATGTCTCATCTCCATAGGGTGGAATTTCAAACGTGTATCTAGGCAACATCGAAATAAATATTAAACATCAATAGTGCCAATGATTATGTCATTTTTAGTTAAGCTTTTTCCTGGGCCTAGGCATTTGTAATTTTTGGGTTGCATGCATTTACATCACTAACCAATCCTCATGAAGATAACAATTTTATCAAGGATCTAGGTTATAAAATATTACCAATGTCTAAGCATATGTTTCAAACATAGCCTTGTGATCACAAAAGTGTTTAACCATGGAAACTAATATGTAACTCTTTATGGAATTCTTGACCAAGATGTAACTTAGCCTTAAAAGAGGTTTTTCTATGAAAAACTCCCAATGTACTCATTTGGAATAAAGCTTTCTAGATAGAATCTTCACTATAAAATCTTGTTTTATGGAGAGATTTTTGATTAAACATGAAATATTATTGGTTTTATATAAAAATAAACCTTAACTCCATTTCTTTTGTATTGCATGAGTGTAAGTCAACCTGTCATGAATCGTAGCATACCTATTAATATACAAATGAAAGGGTGGCAAATTGCTTAGAAAAGTGATGGTTGATTCTAAGAATATGTTTTACTATATTTGATTTCAAAGAAGTGGAATGGAAGATAATTGTACCTAACTTGGATCTTAAATAGGTGAGCATTTCTTGTTGTCAAGAGATCAACAATTTATAGACAACTAAAATAGTTTTATTGCAAGTTGGATCATATGTGTTGTTCCATGAATGTGGAGGGAAGCAACTTACTTTTGTTTCTAATAATTTGTATAGCAATGGCTTATTAAACTTGTGCCTAGTTTGTAAAATCATTCTTTTTTAAGTTGCTAGCATTGTGCCTAGTTTGTAAAATCATTCTTTTTTAAGTTGCTAGCATTGTCATAGGTGGATTACTAAATCTTAGAGTTCATCTTTTTTCATTCATTTTGTCCCCATTGTATCCCAAGTCTTAGTAATTTTAATTGTTGGAATTTCCGAAGAATAGTAAATAACTATATTTGAGAACGATATGTTAAAATTACACAATATTTTTAGTATCTACACAATTTTCTATTTACATATTTTAATCATTATCATAGTTGAAGGCCTTAAATTTAGTTTAGAGTATTATATACTTCAATAAAGTAGACCTTGGTTTTTTAAGATTTTTGGTTGGTTTTTCATTTAGATTTTCTTGAAATATATTATAACACAAAGTATTGTTGTTACCGAATTTAATATATTTCAAAGACTCTATTTTCTTTCAATTTGTTAATTTAAATGGAAAATATTAAGTTATTTGCAACTCTTATTTAATTTTATTTAATTGAAAATTAATAAATTTATATTAATAAATAAGATTGTTCAATACTTTTATATAGAATATTTTAAATAAAGTTTTTATTAAATTTTGAATGGTATTTGTTTATGAGATTTTCAGGATATGTTAAGAAGATATATTCGTATATTAATATGTATGGTACCTATGTTGCATCAACGCTCGCAACTAAGTAAACAAATGATTCCTAAGGATATTGTTAAACGTTCCCTTCAAATAAACTATGAAAAATTCCATTTTCATATTAAAAATTTTCTTTTTTTTTTCACATAGTGTTAAAATAGTGTTAAAAGCATAGTTCTATGGGAACAATTCTTGGCATTTTCAACATCTTTGAAAGTCGTTCTCGAAGTTTTTGGGGCTTGGGAACTGGTTGGAAATAGCTCGGAACTCTTTTGGGAACTCGGGAACTTTTTGGGAGCTTCAATATCAAAGAAATGAGAACTTGGAAACCAGTTTCCTAAAAGAAGAGCTTTAAATTAGAATCATATTAAATTAAAATGTAAAATACTTACTCCATTATTACAAATACATAATTTCTTACAAATATTTTCATTATATTATTCAAAATATCACTATAAAACTAAGACTAAACTACAAGTAAATATTATTTCAAAAATTAGTTAAGTAAAAAAACTTAATAATATTCACTTTATAGTTGTGGATATGAAAAACCTTTAATACATGTATGTTTTCCTTCAAGCCCAAACTAAACATGAAAGTCTAATAAATCAATACCCTATCCACTGCAAGCATTTGCTCCACTCTATAGTTGATATCAACCAACCATATCATTGACTTTTATTGTATTTTCATATTAGAAGAGTAGTACTATTTTGTTTTTTCCAATAAAAAAAGAATAATGCTTCAAATTTACAAAGATGTTTAAAACTTATATATGTAAAGTTTAATTTTAAAAAGATGTTAAAATTGTATATATGTATTTTCAACTTTGTGTCTCATTTTCTTATGGAATATTTATGGATATTAAAGTTTATTGTGTTAAATATATTCTTATAATTCTAATATTGTAGTTGTTGCAATAGGAGAAACATTGTCCTCAATTGACCTTCAATTTTATTGAAATAAGATTTGAAATGTATCAATATCTCTATACGTCGTAATCTAAAGTATCGTTGTAATCTAAAATATTTTTTATATTTTTTTAATATATATTATTGTCGCTCTCAACTTCAAGTTTCCCTGTAAATTTGAGGGAAACTTCTACTTGTTCCAGATACTCTATCCATGTTCCCAACATTCCCAATATTCCCACGTTTCGAAAACTCGTGTAACATAGGTTAAAAGGAACCTGTTTTATGTTGTAGTGTAGTGGTATGTGAAAGATAGATGCTAAACTAATTTAGAATTATTTAAATATTCATTTTTTTAATTGAAATAATTTTATATTTAATTAAAAAAGAATTATGTTGAAGCTAGTAGTGGGTTACATTATTTTGATATATTAAATTTCTACAAAATACATATAGATGAGAACATACATTCAGTATCTTGAGACTCTTAACAAAGTAAGAGTTTCAAATTGGCCTATAGGTGGCCAATCTTACATATGTACCCAATAAACACATAACATGATAATACATACCAAGGATGGCATTTATTAATGCTTCCTTTTGCTTCTAGCCCCTTGTTAGATTGAGGTAGGATGAGACCTTTGATTTCCATAGGATCATAAAGCTAGTGGATTAATTCTTCTTCCTTCTAGATTGCTTGGACTAAATTTTATGTTCTTTGATTATTAGAAGCCATTGAAAGATTTTCCATTTGCTAAGAAAGAAGCATACTATGGATTCTATTGCATTCTATTTATAAAGAATCAATTCTCTACTTCTAAAGAAGAAGAATACTCATGACCTTGACATTATGAGTGGAGCAAGCCTGCTCCAATTCAGAATTTTTTGAAGAAATTACCAACAATGCATTGTTATTTTCCTAAGATATCTCCTCATGACGATAGAGAATTTGTCAAAATTATATATGAGATTCATTATCCATAGTGAGGGAAAACACAAACCCAGAAAAAATGCCAACCTAGGAGCAGTTTCAAAATCAACAAGAAGAATAGGGGTTTAAGCCCTTTGGCCTTATCTCAAAGGGAACCAAAGGTAGGCTGGGAAAACCAAAACCAACCAAAATTACCCCATTCAAAAATCACCTGGAATTTTCAAATTGAAATATTGTTCCATTCTAAAAGTTCCAAATAACATGATCCTAAAATTCCCCTATAAATTTATCATAATAAAAAGTGCAGGTTTTCAAAATTTTCCTCACCAATTCTCTGAGTTTAAAATAGTAGGATGTTCCCACCAAGTGGAAAAGAGAAGCTTTCTTTTGTTAGGATCTAGCTACTCTAGAGATCCTCTACACTCCTTTTTCTTAAAAAAATGGCACATCATCCCTCTAGTTAGGGCCTAATGCCAATGAAGAACCATCACCACCCAAAACCCAAGCATAAAGATCCCCATCGAGACCATCTCCAAGTTCACCTCCACGAAAAAAGAACACAATGTCTACAAAAAAACCACCAATTCAACCATTGTCAGAGCTTGTTAAGGGGCTAGTGAAAATACATCCACTAGAACCACCACCAAGACCCCACAATCCCAGAGCTACAAGGCCTACAAAATATCCCTACAGAAATCCCCAACAATCCATAATCTCACATTTCCAAAACCCAAAATTCGAAGGGCATTGAATTTCCATGAACATAACCTACAGATGTAATTGAATTGGGGGAACAGAGCTCCACCCTATGTCTTTCCCAAGGCATGGGTTACCCATTTTGATTAATTGATTCATAATGAAGATATCTTCTAGTAATATACACTTGTTGAATAATATCTAGGGGATTCAACTAAATCTAATTTCCCCATTTTTTTGACAAACTTCCAGGCCTCAAATCAACAACAAATTTGGTCCATCTATCTAGATGCTTTCAAAGTGGAAAATTTTGGAGGAATCATCTTGCAAGGTCATTTTAATGGTAGGTCCCAATTAGGAAAATTGGGGTTTGAAACTTTCCAGAGCCATTTTGAGGCATCAATTGACATTTTTCGAGCTTGAAACTTCATTAGCTTTAACTAAGACCCCCTGACTCTATTCTACACATTGAGACCTTTCCAACAGTGTACAAATTGTGTCAATCGAAGATCATATGAAAATGTTATGCCTCATGAAAGTTGACCATCTGTGTTAACCACCATGGTACTATTGGATGTTATGTCAACCCCCATTACTCATGCATATGGGGCTAGCCACATGTGGAATTTCAAGAATATTCTAGAAGGTCCAAAACCTTATCAAAATTGAGGGTTGAGGAATTCAAAACCCTACCCCTATATGGCTATTGGATGATGTTAAACATTGGGTTGTTAGGAGGATAAGGGGTTCCACTCTTTAGCATTATATTTGTTCCATGATTGAGCAGAGCACCTAGGAGTGGTATTTTTATAGCATAATAGAGGAGGAGAGATTCTCTAGTAGCCACACAGACCACGGTGTCAAAGGAAACTCCACAGAGAGTGTCTCTTTCTTTGTACTTTCATTTGAAGAAAAGAGAGCAAAAAGTCTCACCTTCTAACTGGGTTTTATTATCTATTAGGTTTCCCATGTTATATCACATGTTTATTTGTGGATGGTGTGTGAGTATTTATTTATGTTCTCTATTTTTCACATTTAAGTTATTTCATACATTTTAAGCAGAAAAGCTAGTAATTAAAAAATCTAGGATCTAAAGGAAATTAACCTTCATGGTAAATGATTCAATATTTTATTAGATATGTTGTGATGAACTGTCCAGTGGAATATCCACAACAATTTACAAATCTGTAATGATCCCAAGACAAATTCTTTCTTGGAATCACTAACTACTACTAATTTATTGAGTTATTAAGTGCATACAAGATTCATCAACAAATGGAGATCACAATATATTCAAGATGTAGAAGCACAAGCAAAGATCTGACCTTTTTATTATGAGCAATGTAAGATCAATACAATAGATGGCTGATTTGGCAAAAACCTCAGATGGTCGTACAAGCAATAGATATGAGCTGCTACAAAATGCTCCCACTAATACAAAATAATGCCTCCAAAGGCTGAATAAGAAATGAATATCAATACAAGCAGATATGAATGCCAAACTCTCCAGTTGAAGAATGCCATGCTCCAATAGAAGGCTGAAACCCTCAATAACTCGGCCCTACTTCCAAAAGTGTCCAATCACCCTAAGAAATATGCCAATTGATAGATCGGTTGATGGTAAGAATAACCCAGGTGCCTGAATCTCCAAGATCCCTCTCAATCTCTGTAGATCTGAATTTCCCACTGAATGGGGTGCCCCACTGGATGACTGAAACCCTAGTTGGTTTGTCCCTGATGAATGTGGCCTCCAAATGCTCTGAAACTCTCCAAGAATATAGATCGGTCGATGGTAAGAATAACCTAGGTGCCTGGATTTCCAAGCTCCCTCTCAATCTCCGTAGATCTAAATTTCCCACTGAATGTGGTGCCCCACTGGATGACTGAAACCCTAGTTGGTTCGGCCCTAATGAAGGAGGCTTCCAAATGCTCTGAAACTCTCCAATAATTTAGATCGGGTTATGAGAATCTCGTGGGAGAAGTTTCAGACTCAGATCTCAAGCAGATCTCCCTAGATCTGAGTTTATTGAATTACAGGACGTCCCCTATGGCTCCAAGACATCCCAATCTGCAGACAAATGTAGAATGATGATAATCCTCTAGAAAATCCCTCAAACTGATGATCCTTCCCCTGCAAACAAAACCCAACTGTCGGAATGGCCCTAAGCCCTTAGGATAAGCTGGATCAAACCTCCCTCGATAAACTGGCCCTAAGACTAGAGTGGTGTGAAGGAGTCTTTCATCCCCGAAACCAAGTTGTGGAACAAGGTGAGTGGATATTTCACCACTGAGTTGCTCCCAAGGGTTTGTACAGAAAAACCCCCAAACTGAATGCTCAAGAGAAATAGAAAATGCTAATCCAAAACCA
>JASDQU011401442.1:82215-105423 GCA_032191745.1 Picea mariana | reverse complement strand
GAGACTATGACCTAGTGGGGGTGCCCAGGCCACTAAGTCTCCTCATTACCTCTCTAAGAGGTGGGGGACATTACAAAATCATATTGGTATCAGAGAAGGTTTTCTTGGGGTATCTATAGAAAGTTACAAGGATCCAAGAATTGGTTTAATAATAAAGTCTCATAACCATATCCATGGTCAATGAGTCTATTCATAAAATCCCTTGGGATCTAGCATAGGAGATATTTGCAAGGTTGGAAGAGAAATTCTTTGACATGTCTCACAACATGTCCCTCCTCATGGTGGCACTAGCAAGAAATATAAAACAATTTGGAGAAGTTAGAGACTCTAACTCAGAGATCAAATTAGGCGGGAAACCAAGGGATAAAGAAGACCCAGAAAAGGAGTCATAGAAAGAACCCAAGAATGAGTAGTCGAGTTCCAGTACCATAAACCCTTCACAATATTTATTCAATATGGAAGAAAAAGTGGTTATAAAGCCATACCAAGGTGATATCGATGCATCAAGATTGAATCATTGGTTGCAAAAAACTAGAAGTTTATTTCAATGTTCACCATATAGATGAATAAAAAAATATATCATTTTCCAAATTGAAGTTAGAGGGCCATGCTTTAACCTGGTGGTAAATCCATTCGAAAACAATTAGGTTGGAGGGTGATCCTCCAGTAACCAGGTGGGAGGACTTTAAAACCCTCATCAAGTCCCAATTCTACGTTATTAGGTATGTATAGGACCAATGGATGTAGTGTCACAACTTTAGGAAGAATCAAGGGTAGAGTGTATAGGAGTACACCACCAATTTCATAAATATCGTCATCATGCTAGGTATCTCTTCCAAGAACCCAAATGTACTCCTCAAGTATCTCGAGTTTCTACATAGCCATCTACAAAATAAAGTGATTCTTTTCAAGCCAAGAATAGTTGATGAGGCATGTGTATAGGAACAGTAACTAGAAAACATAGGCCACAAGAAAGGGAATCCAAGTGGTTCCAAGCAGAAAGAGCACTAGGAATCTTTCAAGGAGGGTAAGAAGAAGTGGAAAAAGAGAAAGGATAATAAGAAAAAAATCATTGCACATCAATGCAAGGATCCTAGCAACCATTTTAACCATTGCAATATTGATGGGCACACTGACAAAAAGTGTTGGAAAATACATCCAAAGTTGAACCTAAAGAACCATAAGAAGGATGAAAAGAAAAAGAATCTTCTAGCCATGGATTCGATAAATCAAGCTGAAAGTAGCTCCAATGTGGATGTGAATATTTTCTGCACATCGGTGCATAAGGTGTTGAATCCAAGTATCCTTCATCACCAGGAAGAGAAGGAGATGACCAAAGTATTCCACATCAAGATCTAGGTCAAGAAGACCAAGATAGACACCATGTTTGACTCTTGTTCATGGGATAATGTCATAGCACTGGATCTTATCAACAATCTTGGATTGGAGTTTTGTGATCATGTTAACCCATATCCATTGGGATGGATAAACAAGGATGCAAAGATCAAGGTAATGAAACCGTGTAAGATTAAATTTGTTGTAAGTGTTGATTTTGTTGATGAAGTGGAATTGGACGTAATACCCCTTGATGTATTTGGATTAGTGTTTGGAATTCATTACATGTTTATGAGGGATGTTGTTGGCCCGCCATTTTTGGAAATGCCAAATTTTTTCAAAATCATTGCATGTCAATTGGAAGACTAAAAGCGATGGAAATGGTTAAAAGAATTGAAAGCTAATTGGAAGTAGATCAGCAGTAGAAACATTCAAAAGCGTCATGCATCATTTGGAAAAGAAATAGAAAAGGGCCAAAAGCATTAGGTGCCAATAAAAAGTTGAGAAGACAGTGGAACAAGGAATATAAAGTGGCAAATAAAAAGTATAAATAAGAAATAAGTGCGACAAGGAAAAGGTTGTTAGTGTTATTAGGAGGGTTAGTGTGCAGTAGAGGAGTGAGGAGCGACATCGTTTCTATTGTTATCATTTTTGGGGTTTGTGATCAGGTTAGAACTATTATGATAACATATTGTAAGGGTTTTCACTGATATTATTGTGGTTCTGTAGTAAATTATTGAGTATGTATCAAAGACACACATGTTGTATGGCAGTCCAATGATGTTGTTGATAATATAATGGATTGTTTTGGGGAACTAAAAATTATTTTCTTGTTGATCTGATATGTTGTGCATGCATTTATTTTTATATTGTGTAACTACTTTATTCTTGTTTATCTAGTAATTGACCAGTATTATTACATGTCTTTGTCATTAATATATAAACCTAAGAAGTACAAAATCTAGATCTGATTTTGCGATTTATTTAACTCCTTTCACTATTCCATTCTCAATTGCACTTCGGGTGAGATCTCCTTCCCTTGTGGATGGTTGAATATTCTACTGCATCTAAACTACAGCGGTATCTTTTGTTGCTAACCTCTGATAACATTGGTCTCAATCTCTTGCCAATAAATGGTTCACTTGTTGGGACCCTTGATTTAAAAGGATTTTTTAGAGGATGCCTTATTGGATCTACAAGTCCGAGGTTGAGAAATGGTGGGAAAGAAGGTGTGATTTGTTCATACAACAAGAAGTGGAGTTGTGGCACAAAATCTTTAGGGTTGTAAAAATCATTGTTTTCTATTCAAAGCCTGCTAGCAATTAGTATGGGATATTTTGGGTTAGATTTATTGAAGAAGTATTTCAATGGTTAGACCAACTGCAAGAAGCCCCAGAATACAAGGATCAGGTCAAAAAATGATACAACCAAACTACTAAAATTTTAGTAGTTCTTCATTGGTTATATCATTAGATCTCACAAGCTATAGAATTTTGGGTGAAGACCATTCTGGGGGGTTACATTATTGAGTTTTCCACAAAGAATCATCAAGCCTTCTTAAAGGTCGAAGCAATATTTAGAGAATGATCCATATGGAGATACTAGGGAAATCTGGATGAAAGCAAACTAGTTGAGTTCCAAACTACCCTAAGAGGTCGGTCTCTCAAATGGTACATCAATAAAATTGTGTCTGGGTCTCAGGGACAAGCCTTTTAACTAGCATAAGTGAAGAAAAATTTTATAGCATAATTATGGCTACCACATTTAGAGAAACGGACTCTCTCTAAGCTGTGGGAGATAAAGCAAAGAGATGGTGAGTCCACATGGGAATAAAAACAAATATTTAAGGATGTGATAGGGAAATTAGAAAATGATATCCATGAGGATCATCAGAGAGAATAGTTTATTTAGCGGTTGTTACCTTTAACCCACATCCATTTGAATCAACAAATAATATCTACTTTGGGAGAAGCATTGGAAAAAGCAATGAAGATTGAAGCTATGGTAAGTTATCTAGGGAGCCTAAGAATTATGAAACCTATGGAAGATGGTAACATTATGCAACTACAGATCCAAATCTCTGCGCTAATTGAAAAAATTCAAGATTTAACCCTTACTAAATTCGGTCGACCGCAAGTATGGTGTATGGAATACTACATGGAAGGTCATGTAGCAAATCAATGTCTGATATTGATGGGTATAGGACCCTTTGGTACACCAAGGGATCCTCTTCCAGTTGGCCCAGTGGGAGGAGTTGTGCAGTTTTTTGCTACCGCACCTTTTCATGGACCTGTCTAGTATCATGCATTTCTGAATAATCAAGGGGGGAATAGAAATGAATACTATGAGATATGTTGAAGCCATGATCATTCACCAAGACATTGTCCTATTTTACAGAAGTACACACCTACGTCGAATTACATGTATTGTGAGTTCTAGGGTTCTCCTTCCCATAACACCAATCAGTGTCACCCTCAGGATGCACTTACAGATAGGATAGACCAATCTGCATTTAGAGTATATGAAGGACCTCAAGGACTTGTGGGAGGTCATAGAAGTGGAGGTGGATACCGAGGTGAACGAACTAGAGGAAGAAGGCCATTTGTTTCTACAATTGTGTTGAGAAGGGACTTCTAGCAAGAGATTTCCTACTTCCTCGAATACCCTGGTGTGCACACTACAAGAACAACACTCATGCTACTAAGGATTTCTCAAATCTGATTGCTAAATGGGAAGATCATGCCAGGAAATGAGGATCCAATCTGATAAATTATGAACCCAAAGATATGGCTGAAATAGGTGGGTCGAATATTAATATCATCACCAAAGGAGGATCAAATATTGGTGTCGACACAAAAAAGTCCCCATTAAATAAAAATATGCAGTTATGTGCTAAAATATACCAAGTATGATCCCACAAGGAAGAAGGAATTCTTTAAGAGTGAAGTATAAATGATCATATATATGCCTATCCTTCCATCACCTGCAGTTGTGAAAATGAGTTCTAATCATAATCCTCATTAATCGCAGGTCGCTAGAGTGTTGTTGGCTTAGATGGAATCCTCGAGTAAGTCACAGAAAGATATTCATCTTTGGATTCAACTATTTTCTTATATTTTGGATGATGAACAACTTACTGTGAATTTGTGGAACAAAATCAAAGTGGCCTTGGGAGATGAAGGAAACCCTGAGGAAGTTATTTATGTCAACCTTGCAAAAAGGAAGGAAAGTAGGGTTCATAGGAGAAAGAGGATGATTGGAAGAGAGTTCAGGTTGAATTCTCATATCGATGACTTTGAAATCAGGGATGTTATGCTATATTTAGGTGCTGACATCAATATATTACCAAATAAGACTTGGGAGGCAATGGGAAATCCCAAGTTAGTTTATTCCCCTATTCAGTTTGGATGGTGAACCAGTAATGCATTTTCTCAATAGGAAGGCTACAGAATGTCGAAGTGGATTTAGTTGGTGTTAAAACAGTGGTTGATTTTGAATTTATAGAAATAATTAGGGAAAAGGATCCATATCTAGCTTTACTAGGTATTGATTGGACCTATGAGAACTAGTTGTTATTGATCTTAAAAAGGAAACCATGACCCTTGAGTCTGATGGAATGAAATTTACCCATCCATTAGATCCTTATAAAGGCCAATGTTATATTGATTTTGTATATAATAACATGGAACAATATGTCCTATATCAGTTGTATAAAATTATTGTAAGGAAGAACAATGATTATATTAACCCTACTACAAACGTCTCGATGAGCTAGAGGAGTGTTCAATCTAGGGATGAAGATTCTGAAGTAGGATTTGATAATTGGCAGCAAGGAAGGTATGAATTTCTCTAGTCATTGTGCTATTGTTCATTCAGTCTGTTGGATTGGGATAGAGATAAAGGAATGTCCAACTTTTGATGATACTTCATATTCACACAACTTCCTCATAGATATGGAGCATCTAGTCGCAAAAAAGCAGAGGATTCCATCTTTGGATATAGCATTGAAATCTACTCCCACTAGGTGGTGGGTTGGTAAAAAAGAATCCCTTTCTTCTTAGGATGAGGTTAATATTGGCATACAATATTGTTTCCTTACTCCATCACAATTTAGTCACTCTAACGAAGATCGAAAGAAAAAGGGTTCATCATTAACTCTACAGACATGATGGTATATTTGATCCAACTTATCACATCGAGCATTGTCTTAAGATATGGAAAGTTGTGCAAGTTCCTTCTTGATTATGGGTACATAAGTTCTTTCATTCTCTGGGAGAAATTCCAAAATCCTGGTATGTGCATGAGGAGACCCAAAGACAAACTATGTGTTGGAAGTTGTTGGAAGGTTAGTTCTGTCATGATTTCTCTTTTTCTGGTAAGTCTTCGGAAATCGTAGTTGTGTTGCATCAAATCAAGAAAATGTTGTTTAGTAATGAATTCAATCCTAAATATCCACTTATATTTTGTTATGAGCATGAACATTTGCTTAAGTATAGTTTTTATCCATCCTCTACAAGAATACCCATGGCTTATAGTAAGGTTGACAAGGACCCTAGAGATCCTAAAGACCTGTAGGAGCTAAGGCATTTGACTTTTAAAGGATCCACAAGAACAAGAGAAGTTAAGGATACCCTATCAGGTGATACCAATAGTTCATATACCCAGCCTTTGAAGTTGTGGAAAGTGAATATCGAAAGTGTGGAGCATCCTAATATGGCATCTATAGGGGACTATTGGGATGATCAAACCATGATAGAGATACAGCCTCCATTGCAGGAGTATGAAGATATATTTCCTAAGAATTTTTCAAAGCTAAAATGGATTAATGGAAATTTGGGAGAGATGAAGATAGGCTTGAAACTTGATGCTAAGACGATAAAACAAAGGCCATACCAACTGAACCCTCGAGTCAATGAAAAGGATAAAAAAGAGATCAACAAGATACTTGAATTTGGGTTAATCTTTATTGTGGATGAGTTTGAATGGATTAGTCTGATCATCATATAGAGAAACAAAGGTAGTGATGACATAAGAGTTTGTGTCTGTTACAAATTTTTTTGTTCATAGTCATGACAAACTGATATTGTACCTCTATCCTTCATCATTTGAAGCATTATTTCCATAATCCCTGAAGAAGTTTTAAGAATAACCTTTCTTGGAAGGATGAAATCCTTTGTAAAAATATTTTTTTATAAAAGTGTCACATGTTGCAACATTGCAAGGTGCGACACTCTCAAGTGTCACATGTTGCACCATTGCAGGGTGCGACAGTGTCACATGTTTCTAGTTCACAGGGTGTGACATTGTTTAAACAAGGGAAAAATGAAGAAATTAGTGAAGTTTCTAGAAAATTAAGCTTCGAAGATAATTTGTCCTCCGATTGGTTTGGATATCACTCGTATTCCTGATCTAGTGAGATCCTAATCCTCTCATCCTAATATTCTCATCCTTTCCTCTTCAATCTATAAATGGAGGCATATCTCATGGATAAAGGTTAAGATCGATGAAAATTCAACAAAATCTAAAGGGACAAAAGAATATTAAGAAGACTGAAGCTTCATTTGGGTCAAGATACCAAACCTGTGGTGTTAGAACTCATGGAATCAAAGTGTGCATGTTGAAGCAAGGAATAATTGTGAGGGACTTCACAACATCAATGCTTTGGTTGTAATCTCTTCCATTTTCATTAATACAGTAACATATTTTCTTTCCCACAAAGGTTGTCTAATTTGATTATCTTTGTTGCATTTCTCCTTGATCATTTGCATAGGTTGTATCAAATTATACATGTTGCTTTCACCTTTGTTGGCTTGTGTTTCTTGCAATTTATCATACATAAGTCTTGGGACAAAGCAGCTAGAAGATACAACTAGTGAGGAAAACCATTGACTACAAGGTATGAATCCTTCGTTAATTGGTAATTTGATTGTATCAACCTAGAGAAAGTTATGTGTTCTATTTGTTTTGTTCTAGTCTTGGTTTCCAACTCTAGGGAGATCAGTCCATGTCTACATAGAGAGATTTGTCTAATAAAAAAATCGGTGACTCCACTGGGGAACAATTTAGATCTTTTTGTTCCTAGTTTTATTTGTCATTTTCTTCATTTTTGTTTGAGTTTAACCTTCTAAGTCACTGGGTGATCCACACTAACTCTCATACCCAAAACCTATTGTGTTTTTGGAAAAAAAAAATGTTTTTCCAATTTTCCATTGCCTTTGGCACCCTCCTTTGAGGTACAATGCGACACTTACGAATGTCACACCCTCCTTTGAGGTAAAGTGTGACATTGTCACACTTGACTAGTCTATAGCCTGTGACATTTTCTGTTGTCGCACTGTGTTACACAGTAGCCCGCGACACTACTAGAAAATCAAAATTTTCTTGATTTTTCCCTTTTGAAATCTCATATCTGGTTTTGACATGGTTTTAAGGTTTTCTTATTATGTATTGATATTAATCCTTGCAGTCTGAAGTCTGCCTTTTTTACCATTTTTTCAATCTTTGGGTTTCTTATCAAAATTTCATGATTGCTTACTTTGTTTTCAGTGTTTTCATTTGTTTGTGAAAGAGATATAATCTATGTCATTGAGTGTCTTTCCATCTGGATTTTAATTGTTGTTCTCAAAGTGTTTATTTTTTAATTATTTAATGGAAGAGAGATTATTCCTCTTTTTGAATAATTCGTTTGAAAATACATTGCTTGGATTACTTTTTCTTTTGAAGAGACTTGTTGTTGTATTGTTCCATCTAACTTTATCTTTGAAATAAAAAGTTTTTATTTCTTGCATTGCATTATCTGGAGGGCATTTCTAGTTGTTTAGGGAAAAAAAAAACATTTTAAGTAGCAAACATCTTGGCTTTTATGAGTTTAATGAAAATTTGGGGCATCATGCATCCAAGGATATAAAACATTTTCTCCCTCTCATAATATAGCTTTCATAGAAGTAAAAAATTGCATTTTCATTTATTTTCATTTTTTGGAGTTGGTCAAAACATCATCTTGTCCATGCCATTTCATTTTTTAGTAAACAGCAACCCTTAAAACTAACCGCTCATCTTAAAACTAAGCGCTAATAAAATTCATTCGATATTTTCCATCTGGTAGCACACCAACACTAGCTTATGTGTAGAGATTTGGAATAGGTGGTAAGGATAAATCTCCAAAGATGTCAAACAAACATAGGATCTTTCTCTAGAGAGACAAATATAATTTTCACATATTTGTCTTCGGCAACCCTTCTCACACAAGGGTAAATCATGAGGTCACATTAGGACCAGCGGAGTAACTAACCCCACTTCATTGGTCTTGGTGGATTGATATGCACATATTACAAACAGTGTCGTTAGACACTTGGGGATCACTTGGGAGGTCTTACCTTGGTCTAAGGCACCTCTCAAGGGGATTTCAGGTTTTTGACCCTGCCCTTGTGTGTATACCTGAACATTTATTGTTTCTCCGAGATTGGGTGTTATAAGTGGTAACCTTAAAGACCATAATCTTTAGGGCTCCCACACAAGGTGACGACGAAGGGGAAAGTATTTTTTGTACTTGGAACAGACCTTGGTCAAACTCACTCAAGATCCTTGGCATAGATGATTTTAGGGGCTAAATTTCACAAATGGACTAATTTTCCATGGTTTTTCCCAAAAAAATATTTGCTAATTTACATTTTTTCTAAAAACAATTCACCCAAATTCCATAGAATAAAATTATTTTACATCCAAAATCGCCAAAAATTTATAGAAAGTATATAAAATCCTTATAAAATTGAATATTTTCACAAAACTATCGCCAAACATTTTACGTTTTTCATATTAAGGACAAGTAAGATTAGCCCATGTTTCTATATTTTAATATAAATTTCCATCCTTAAAATCATCCTTGCTCCTTGGAGGGTAACCCATGATTCTTCCATGAGGGAACTTGCACCAAGGCATAAGTCCATTAAGTAGGTCACCAATGTAACTGCTCCACCTACTCTATCTAGGCTCCTTCTCATATTGATCTCGCGATGTTGGATTTCATCACCAACTAGTGTATCATTATGAGAAGATATTTTGTTTGCTTATTTGCTTCCTATATTTTTTAGCGTGTGCTATTTTTTTTCCTTAGCAAAACTTAGGTTGAGTCTGTGATATGGCATCAATTTCCAAGACTACCAACCAAAGGACCCCTTTTCCTAAGGAACCTTTTTCTTTTCCTTCTTTTGGAAACGTTGGTCCTCCTTTTATAGCAACATTGAACCTTCCTGGTTTCTTTGTTGGATTACTAGTATGGTTGTTTTCCACTCCGATGATCTTGAATGCACCTATTTCTTCGAATGTAAGCACTCCACCCCAAGAAAATCAACCTCTTGTTGACCCTTCTCCTTATTCACCTTCCAATTCTTCTTCCCTTTCTTCTTCTTCACCTAGTGAAATATTTGAAGCTAGTAACCAAGTGGATAAGTAGAAGATGAAAAGGAAGACCAAGAAGAAAAAAAATAAGCAAGAGGAAAAACTTCCAACCACTGCAGTTCATGTTGGAAGCAATCAATCAGTTAGTGTTAATCATAATGGGAGTGTTGATTATGGTGATAAGCCTACCAAGACAACTCGCAAGCCCAAATTCCCTTGTAGGCTTTGCAAGGGTGACCGCCTTCTTAAGGATTTCTATGGCCTTCCCAAGGTCTTAGAAGTGTGGTCCATGAGCCCTTGTCAACTTGTGTCATCAGCATCTGGTCATTGTGTTGGTAACCAACCATCAACTCATGAAAGTAACATTGGGGAAAAGAAAAATAAAGTCAATTTGCCTTGTAGGTTATGTGAAGGGATTCATCAAAATCTCCTTTTCCCTCGTATGGATCAAGCCTCGAAATTTTTGGAAGACCTTGTTGTTTCCCAAAAAAAAATTCCAAATAGTTATCATAAGTTTTATTCCTACCTGCAATTGGTTGATCAAGTGGTCGATTATATCCCATAATCAGTCAATCCCACTCTTCCCTTGAAGGGTGAAGTCAAAGTGGTCGATCTGGTTCTATCATTGGTTCATCCCACTCTTCCCTTGAAGAGTGAAGATCAAGTTGTTGATCCAGTTCCCTCATTGGTCGATCCCACCCTTCCCTTGAAGAGTGGAATCCAAGCGATCGACCTGAGTCTACCATTGGTCAATCCTGCTCTCCCCTTAGAGAGTGCCATTCTCCAAGTGATCAATCTAATCCCATCATCAGTCAATCCCACTCTCTCATTAGATAATGAAGTCAATATCGCTCATGTTTTTCTTGTTAATAAATATTCTTTCATACAAAGGCCCATGCCTCCTCCTACTATGGAATCACCTCCAAGTAATGAGACCAACCTTTTCGATTGGCATGGACTAACTAGACCTTATCTTCCTTCCTACGTACCTTTCAAAATCATTGTTCAGGTTTGTGGTAGGCGCATTCCTCAAACTCTTATAAACAAAGGTACTTATGTTAGTATTCTATCCTCAACTGCTTGGAAAAGTTTAGGTTGTACTTGGCTTGTGTCGATCACCTAGAATCTGTTGGCTTTTAACAAATAAATCACTGAAACTTTAGGGATCCTTCCTCAATTGCCTATTACTTTAGGAGGTAAAACCATCTATATTGATGTTATGGTAGTCCACAACCCCTTGGATTTCACTTTGTTCCTTGGGAGAGATTATGTCTATGCCATGAAATCCATCGTGTCCACTCTCTTTTGAGGGATATCTTTCCCTCATAATGGAAATATTATGACTACCAATCAGCTTTCATTTGTTGGTCCTTATTTGACTGCCATTCACCCACCTTCCCTAAATGGTCCTTATATGCAAGTGGTATCGCCCCCACCACAGGTTAATTATGTGGCGACATATCCCACGCTTTCAACTTCCAAAGAAACCAAGACTCTCACTGTATGATCGACCTCTTTTGAATTAGATCTGGTAGTTCACATGGTGATCTCTTCAATAGGGCTATTAAAGCCTAATATATTTACCCTTGTTGTGTCCCTCGACATGTGTTCCTTCCAAAGTGTTTTTCTTCCATCCAACAAAGATCTCTTGGAAGCCATGATTGAGGTACATCCCTTGACATGTATTCCTTTCAGAGAATTTTCCTCTTGGAATCCATGATTAAGAAAAGCATAGTTTCCTTCTTTGTGGCAAGCTTGTTAAAAAATGAAATAGAGGTCCGGTGATCGAACCCAACGATGAGCATAGTTTTATTTTTGGTTCCAAGCTCATTAAAAATGAAACCAGCTATGAGCATATTTTCCTTATCTGTGGAAATCTCATTAAAAAATGAAACAGAGGTATGGGATCAAACCCAGCGATGAGCATAGTTTTATTTCTGGTTCCAATCTTGTTAAAAAAAACAACTATGGCCATAGTTTTTTTCCGGTGTCAAGCTCATTAAAAAATGAAATAAATCCCTATGAGCATAGTTCTTTTCTTTTATCAAGATCGTTAAAAAATGAAATAGTCGCCTCTCCCATTAAGTCGAGTCTTTCACTATATATCATAAACAATGAGTCAATTCCTTCATTAGAAATCATACCTGAAACTTCATTTCATCCACCTAGGTCATTTGATCCTCTTTCTCCCTCCCTCTCTGGTGAACATTTTTCTATTAGTAACTAGGAATCTATTCCAGTATAGAAATTGGCAATAGGCGAAGAGTCGGTGAATGAAACGAATCTTGGGGGGCATGTCTCCATCCTCTGGTCATTATTTTGAATTTAAGAAACTCGCTTCTGAAGCTGGGGGGAAAGTAACAACCAAGCATAGTATTACTTTCTTTCAAGCTTGTAGAAAAATGAAACCAATCTCAAGCTTAGTCGATGTTCTTTCTCATGCTCGTAAATACCTAAGAATAGGTTACCAAGCTTAGTATTTGTTCTTTCTCATTCTCATAAATACATGAGAATAGGTTACCAAGTCTACTTTTATCTCTTTTTCGAACTCGTAAAAGTTATACGAAAAAGGAACTCTTTGGAGTCTCTTTTAAGATCTTTTCAAACTCTCTAAACATGAAAAGATTGTTGTGCAAACTTGCTTCCTTTCATGGTCATTAAAGGATTTGAAGGGAAATCTATTCAGTATTAGTTTAACCCTTTTTCACCTGAGTATGATTAATTACAAAAAACAAAATACTCTAGTCGATCATGTCTAGAAGAGTTCTCATAGGTATTATTTTACATGTTTTTGGGCTTGGGAGACTAAATTTACGAAAAATTCAATCTTGGAGTCTCCTTTAAGTGTTTTTCAAACTCTCTAAACATGAAAAAACATCAATTTTACTTTCTATGGACTCATAAAATTTACATTAAAATACCCATATGGGACCGAACCACTCCTTCCTAGGGTTCATTAAAAATACTTTGAAAGGCTCCTCTAAAGGATGAGCTTATAGTATAAGCATATGTTATCCTCCTCAAGATTGTGTAAAAATAAAGATGTATTCGCCATAAATGGTGGGGGGGGGTGGGAATGGGAAGGGAATTTTTATTAAACCTGTATTAATTCTATGGTAGAAAATATCTCTTGAACATGACATCCTTTCACTCCTTGTGTCAAGTTTGGGGAATCCACTCATCTCTTGTTCATCATACTCTTTTACAAGATTACGCTTTGTTCTATGATCCTCCTTTTTGAGTCAGTGCTTCCAAAACAGTTTTTGTGTCATCAATATGTTCAACAGAAGTTCAACCTAGAAATTCTTCTATCGTGACGGCCATTTATGCAGTCCTTAAGCCTTCTATCTCGTCAGCCATCCCTGAGTCAGTCCTAAATCACTCGTTACTCTGATCCAATTCAAATATGTGTACATGTTTCATGTCATTGATGGGGGATACATCAAGGCCCTCCTATGAAAAATCACTTCCTATCGACATCAACACATTATCTAGGAAGTTGATTTAGAAACTTTACAGTACCTTGGAATTTGCATGCCTCAATAGCAAGTTTCCTTTACTTCGATGACGAATTTTCATCATTGACCTTCAATCGAATGATTCTATGGGTGTTCGAATTCAGATCGTTTATTCACACTCAATAGAATGTACTTAATTATATTAAGGGCCATTGTCATCATTGGTGGTTCTTTTCACATCAGTGATGATATATTATTGTATTGTAACTCCTTGTTTGTTGTTGACAAGTTTCCAACCGATGTGTTCCTTGCTTCGACACCCACATGGAAAAGTATTTTAGTTATCACTCCTTTCCTAACTTAATACTTTGGGGGGGATTTTGTTACACATTATTTTGGCCATAGTCATGACAAATTGATGTTGTACCTCTATCCTTATTCATTTGAAGCATTATTTCCATAATCCTTGAAGAAGTTGAAATAATAACTATCTTGGAAGGATGAAATCTCTTCAAAAAATCCTTTTTTTATAAAAGTGTTGCATGTTGCACCACTGTAGGGTGTGACACTCTCAAGTGTCGCATGTTGCACCACTATAGGGTGTGACATTATTTAAACAAGGGAAAAATGAAGAAATTTGTGAATTTTCTAGAAAGAGAAGCTTCAAGGATGAGTTGTCCTCCGATTGGTTTGGATCTCACCTGTATTCCAGATCCGGTGAGATCCTAACCCTCTCATCCTAATCTTCTCATCCCTTCCTCTTCAATCTATAAATGGAGGCATATCTCATGGAGAAAGGTTAAGCTCAATGAAAGGTCAAGAAGAGATAAAGGGATGAAAGAATATTAAGAAGACCAAAGCTCTATTCAGCTTCATTTGGGTCAATATACCAACCCTATGGTGTTAGAATTCATGGAAGAAAAGTGCATGTGATGAAGCAAGGAATCATTGGGAGGGACTTCACAACATCAATGATTTGGTTGTAATCTCTTCCATTATCATTAATACAGTAACATATTTTCTTTCCCATAAATGTTGTCTATATTTGATTATCTTTGTTGCATTTCTCATTGATTATTTGCATACGTTGTATCAAATTATACTCGGTGCTTTCACCTTTGTTATCTTGTGTTTCTTGCAAGTTATCATACATAAGTCTCATGAAAATGTTGCTGGAAAATACAACTAGTGAGGTCAACCATTGATTACAAGGTATGGATCCTTTGCTAATTGGTAATTTGATTGTATCAACCTAGAGAAACTTTTTTGTTCTGTTTGTTTTGTTCTGGTCTTGGTTTCCGAGTCTAAGGAGATCAGTCTGTGTCTGCATAGACCGATTTTTCCGATAACAAAATGTGACTCTACTGGGGAACGGTTTAGATACGTTTTTACTGGTTTTCTTTGGCATTTTCTTTATTTTAGTTTGATTTTAACCTTCTAAGTCACTGGGTGATCCAAACTGACTCTCAGACCCAAGACCTACTGCATTTTTTAGAAAAAAAAAATTATGCTTTTCCAATTTTTCATTGCCTGTCGCACCCTCCTTTTAGGTACAGTGTGACACTTACAACTATCACACCCTCCTTTGAGGTAAAGTGTGACACTATCATACATGACTAGTCTATAGTCTGCGACATTTTATTCGGTTGCACGATGTTACATAGTAGCTCGCGGCACTACTAGAAAATCAAAAGTTTCTTGATTTTTCCCTTTTAAAATATCAGATCTAGTTTTGACTTGGTTTTTAGGTTTGCTTATTCTTTCTTGATATTAATCCTTGCAGTCTAAAGTCTTCCTTTTTTACCATTTTGCAATCTTTGGGTTTCTTATCAAAATCTCATGATTTCTTACATTGTTTTCAGCGTTTTCATTTTCTTCTGAAATAAATATAATCTCTGTCATTGAGTGTCTTTCCATCTAGATTTTGATTATTGTTCTCAAAGTGTTTATTTTTGAATTATTTAATGGAAGAGAGATTCTTCCTCTTTTTGAATAATTTGTTTTAAAAGACATTGCTTGGATTACTTTTTCTTTTGAAGAGACTTTTTGTTGTTGTATTGTTCCATCTATCTTTATATTTGAAATCAAAAGTTTTTAATTCTTGAATTGCATTAGCTAGAGGGAATTTCTAGTTGTTTCAGGAAAAAATCATCTTAAGTAGTGAACATATTGGTTTTTATGAGTTTAATGAAGATTTGGGCATCATGCATCCAGAATATAATTTTTTTTCTCCCTCTCATAATATAGCTTTCATCGAAGTAAAAAAGTACATTTTCATTTCTTTGCATTGTTTAGAGTTGGTCAAAAAATAATCTTGTCTACGCCATTTCCTTTTTTATTAAACAACAACCTTTAAATCTAAGCACTAATAAAATTCATTTGATATTTTTCATATGGTATCACACCAACAATATCTTAGGTGTAGATATGTGGAATAGGTGGTGAACATAAATCTCCAAAGATGTCAAACAAACATAGGGTATTGTGCTAGAGAGACAAATCAAATTGCCACATATATGTCCTAGGAAACCCTTCTCACACAAGGGTAAATCATGAGGTCACTTTGGGACCAGTAGAATAACTAACCCTGCTTCATTGGTCTTGGTGGAGTGGTCTACACGTATTACAAATAGTGTTGTTAGAAACTTGGGGATCACTTCAAAGGTCTTACCTCGGTCTAAGGAACCTCTCAAGGGGATTTAGGGTTTTCAACCCTTCCCTTGCATGTATACCTGAATGTCAATTGTTTCCCCAGGCTTGGGTCTTGTAAGTGATAACCTTAGAGGCCATAATCTTTAGGGATCATACACAAGGTGATGACAAACGGGAAATTATTTGTTGTACCTAGAATAGATGTTGGTCAAACTCACTCGGGCTCCTTGGAGGGTAACCCATGATTCTTCTATGAGGGAACTTGCACCAGGGCGTAAGTATGTTAAGATGGTCACCAACATAACTATTTTGCTTGCTCTATCCTATCTCCTTCTCATATCAATATCACGATGTTGGATTTCATCACCAACTAGTGTGTCATTGTAAGAAGATATTTTGTTTGTTTATTTGCTTCCTAGATTTTTTAGTGTGTGTTGTTTGTTTTCCTTAACAAACCTTAGGTTGAGTCTGCGATATGGCATCACTTCCCAGAACTACCAACAAAAGGACCCCTTTTCATGGGGAACCTTTTTCTTTTCCTTCTTTTGGAAATATTGTTCCTCTTTTTATTGCCACATTGAACCTTCCTGGTTTCACTATTGGATTACTGGTATGATTGTTTTCCACTTCGGTGATACCGAATGCACCTATTGATTTGAATGAAAGAAATACACCACAAGAAAATCAACCTCTTGTTGACCCTTCTCCTTCTTCACATGTCATGTCTTCTTCCCTTTCTTCTTCTTCACCTAGTGAAAGTTTTGAAGCTAGTAACCAGGTGGATAAGCAAAAGAAGAAAAGGAAGACTAAGAAAAAGAAAAATAAGCATGGGGCAAAACTTCCAACCATTGCAGGTCATGTTGAAATAAATCAATCAATTTCTATCGATCAGGATAGCAGTGATGATGATGGTGCTAATACTACCAAGACAACTCACAATCCCAAATTCCCTTGCAGGATTTGTAAGGGTGACCACCTTCTTAAGGATTTCCCTAGTCTTCCCAAGGTCTTACAAGTGTGGTCCACGGGCCCTTGTCAACCCGTATTTTCATCCTCTGGTCATCATGCTAGTAACCAACCATCAACTAGTGAAAGTAACATTGGGGAAAAGAAAAATAGGGTCAAGTTTTCTTGTAGGTTATCCAAAGAGAGTCATCAAAATCACCTTTTCCCTCGTATGGATGAAGCATTGAAATTGTTGGAAGAACTTGTTGTTTCCCAACAACAACTTCCAACTAGTTATCATAAGTTTTCCCCCAACCCACCATTGGTTGATCAAGTGGTCGATCTGATCCCATCATTGGTCGATCCCACTCTTCCCCTGAAGAGTGAATTCAAAGTGGTCGATCTGGTTCTATCATTGGTTGATCCCAGTCTTCCATTGAAGAGTGAAGTTCAAGTGGTCTATTCATTTCCATCATCGGTCAATATGGCTCTTCCCTTGAAGAGTGGAATCCAAGTGGTCAACCTGAGTCTACCATCAATCGATCTTGCTCTCCTCTTAGAGAGTTACATTCTCCAAGTGATCGATATGATCCCATCATTGGTTTATCCCACTCATGTTTTTCTTGTTAATACAAATTCTTCCATAGAAAGGGGGAATTTCTCTTCCTACTGTGGAAACCCCTCCAAGTAATGAGACCATCATTTTCATTTGGAATGGGATAACTAGACCTTTTCTTCCATCCTACGTACCTTTCCAAATCACTTTTCAAGTTTTTGATAGGCACGTTCCTCAAAATCTTATAGATGAAGGTGCTTCCATTAGTATTCTATCCTCAACTACTTGGCAATCTTTAGGTTGTCCTTAGCTTGTGTCTATCACCCAGAATCTGTTGGCTTTTAACAAATGAGTCATTGAACCTTTAGGGATCCTTCCTCAATTTCTCATTACTTTAGGAGGGAAAACCATCTATATTTATTTTATGGTAGTCCATGACCCCTTCGATTTTACTTTTATCCTTGCATGATATTATGTCTATTCCATGAAAGCCATCATGTCCACTCTCTTTTGAGTGATATATTTCCCTCATAATGGAAAGAATGTGACTATCAATCATATTTCGTTTGTTGGTCTTGCTTTGGCTACCAGTCACTGACCTTCCCTAAATGGTCCTTATATGTAAGTGGTATCGCCCCCGCCACGGGTTAATTATGTGGTGACATATCTTGCACTTTCAATTGTCGAAGAAACTGAGACTCTCACTATATGCTCAACCTGTTTTGACTTTGATTTGTTAGTTGACATGGTGATCTCTTCAATGGGGATATTAGAGCCTAGTATCTTTACCCCTTTTGCGGCCCTCGACATGTATTCCTTCCAATGCATTGTTATTTCATCCAACGGATATCTCTTGGAATCCATCATTGATGGAGCCTTTTCCTCTTGAAATACATGATCAAGAAAGGTTACAACCATAGTTTCCTTCTTTGTGGAAAGCTCATTAAAAAATGAAATAGAGGTCTAGGGATTGAACACATAGATGAGCATAGTTTTATTTCCAGTTCCAAGCACGTTAAAAAATAAAACCAACTATGAGCATAGTTTCCTTCTCTATGGCAAGCTCGTTAAAAAATGAAACAAAGTTCCAGAGATAGAACCCAGCGATGAGCATGTTGAAATTACTAAGACAACTGAGAGGTGGGGTGAATTAGTAGTTACTGTCTTAAACAATATTATGTCTATTAAAACATTTTTTCAATCTTATCCAAGTGGCCATCAAGATTATACAAGAAATGAGCAATAGAAATAATAATCATCAATCACACATATGATATACACAGAGACAGATTTTCATGAGGAAACACATAAATGGAGAAAACCTCTTCTTCTTCGAATGATAGGCAATATTTATGTTATGTACATCATTTATCTTTGAGAACCAACTCAAAAAGAGGCTACCACCTCTGTTTTACAAGATGCAACTTGTTGAGAGCACCAACTCTTTGGTTTCTCTAGCACCCACTAGAAGGAAGCACCAACTCCCTGAGTGTTCCAGCACCAACTAGATGGAAGCATCTACTTCCACTTATGTAGGCACCAACTTGCATATAGAAAACTCTATGTTTTCCCTAGCACCACCCTACCACACTATTTTCTAGCCACAACTAGATGAAAGCTACAACTTCCATTATTAAAGCACCAACTTGAATAACAGAGGACTACAATCCTCCCCAACACCTCCCTACCTCCCTGATTATAAATAAATGATTGAATAACCAACAAAACATATATATCAATTCTTACCACTTCTTCTTTGTTCTGCAAATCTTCTCTACTTCATTATTCTTCTGTTCTATTCATACTTGACTTGACTTGTTATCTCTTTCTATCTGTTATTTCTTTGTTCCTCTCATTCTCTTTGGTATGTGTACATTCTTCTCTCTACACCTTTTATGTTTTGTTCAGCTTATGTTTCTAATCTCTAAGTTTGATCTCACACTATGCATACTGTGTTTTTCCTTTCTCCCAGTTCAACTCATTTTTCCAGTGAGAACAACCAACCTAACTCAGTCACAACCTTTATCTTTTATACAAATCTTTCCATATAGTTACACTTTGAATCTCCAAAAAAAATGCCAATCTTCTGAATTGCTAATCGCTCAAGAACTATGATTCAGTTTTGCTAACTGAATCGTAACTAATCAATAATCCGTGAAGTGCAACAATAACCCTTCGATCAGATTTCCGAGATAATTAGTGTCATTGGATTAAATCTGCAGAGACTTGCTAACCTTTCAAATATGTTCCTTGCAGACTTTACCTGCTCAAACTAGCACCAGATGTGTTTCTCCCACATGCCCATTGGTTGTGACCTTACGCTAACCAAAGATTCATTTTGCGATTTCAAGTTTCAGGTGATCAGCTGAGATTCACCTCGATTTTCCCAACTCATGAAACTCTGAGGTGGAGCCTAGCAACACTAGCTCCTTCCCTTCTCTTTTGCTAATGTGACCACTGGCTATGACCACAGGCCTATTCAGAAAGGCTTATCGTGATTTCACGTTTTGGATGTTTTAACGTGAGCCAACCCTGACACTTCTAATTCTCGATATTCGAAATACTATAGATCAATGGTCCACAGCTCTCTGTGACCTAATGGTCCAGATCTTATTACAATTCCATGTGTTGGATGTTTGAACGTGAGCCAACCCTAACTCTTCTAACTCCTGATATCCGAAATACTCTAGATCAATGGTCCATAGCACTATGTGATCTAATGGTCCAGATCTTATCGCGATTTCATGTTTCGTGACTTCAAAGTTTAGAGCACCTCCTTCCTTTGACTCTTCAGTTAGTGAAATTCTGATCTCTCGCCACATGTCCTCTAGATTCAATGGCCCAAATCTCATCTTCACAAACTCAGACTTCATATCAAATCAATGGTCCATATCCTCTATGATCTGACGGCCCAAATCATTTCGTGACTTTGCATATTGCGAGTTCCTACAAGTCTCACCTTTGACTTCTCCAACTCGTGAGTTAGTGAAATGCTAATATCTCACCACGTGTCCTCTGGATCCAACAACCCAAATCATTTCGCGACTGTGCATATCGTGAGTTGGAGGATGGATCTTGGCCATTATCCTCTTTGCAGTTATACTGGATCCGATGGTTGTTGGTCCTCATCACTTAGATCCAATGGATCAGATCTGTACTTCTCTTCTGCACTTCCTCTAGTCACTGCTTGTTGATCTAACGGTCATCAGGTAGTCAGGATTGGTGATCCAACGGCCATTTTCATTCTTCCTCATGAGCTTTCTGATCTCTCTGACTTAGAAGATTTTCTAAGTGTTCAAAGGTATCAACATTTTCTCCTTCTGCAAGTCTTTCTCTTGGACCTCGGCTGCACTTCTAGAAAGCGCAAAGCACTATCTCTTCTAAGTTGTGATTTCTGCTTACTTTTTGCTTCTTCACCTGAGCTTATGCTTTCCCTATTTGCCATCATTGTCTCTTTCCTTATTGCTTATTTTCTTGTTGTAAGAATACCATTGATGTTGATGTTCTTGCCATCAATCTTCTGAATGTCATCATTGTTGTTCTTGCCATCAATGACAAGCACATTCTTTTCCTGAAAAAAAACATGCCAACAATCTCCCCCT
The DNA here is from genome assembly GCA_032191745.1 of Picea mariana. Taxonomy (NCBI): domain Eukaryota; kingdom Viridiplantae; phylum Streptophyta; class Pinopsida; order Pinales; family Pinaceae; genus Picea; species Picea mariana. The sequence goes on along the minus strand of JASDQU011401442.1, from coordinate 84,478 downwards.
TTGGCATTGATGGCAACCCTGAAAGGTTGCACCCTGCATTGTTCTGCTTTGTTCTTCAATTGTAGCATCCAGACAATTAACTCATCAAGACAATTAACCACAACACAATTAACCACAAATTCCACAACTTTTCTCCCCCCTTTGACATCAATGTCAAAGAACACATGCTCCCCCTGAGCTGTGACAACAATTTTTGAATATGAAAGAAAGAACCAGGAAAAAAATCACCAAAAATACAACAGATATTCAATAAGCACTCCCCCTGACAAGTTGAACAGATTAGATGAAGGAAGATATGACCCCCAACTTCTGATGAAGATATTCAAATGGTGTTGTTGCTAATGGTTTAGTAAATATATCATCTATTTGTTCTGAGGAAAGAATATAATTCAACTGAACAACTCTGTTTGTAACTTGTTCTCTGAGAAAATGGTATTTGATTGGTATATGCTTAGTCTTTGAATGAAGTATAGGATTCTTTGATACACTAATGGAACTGGTGTTATCACGGTGAATTGGAATGGGATCAGTATAAGTTACCTTCAAATCTGTAAGAGTTTGTATCATCCATAATAATTGAGTGCAGCAGGTAGTAGCAGCAATGTACTCTACCTCTGTAGTTGATAAAGAAATATATCCTTGTTTCTTACTAAGCCATGATACTAACGAGTCACCCAAGAAGAATGCACCTCCACTGGTGCTCTTTATCTCATCCACACAATTTTCCCAATCAGCATCTGAATAAGCAGTTAACTGAAAATTCTGATTTCTAGGATACCACAGACCATAAGTCATTATGCCCTTCACGTATTTGAATATCCTTTTAACAGCTACTAAATGACTTTGTTTGGGAGAAAATTCATAACGACCTACCATTCTAACAGCTTACATTATATCAGGACGGGATGTTGTGATGTACAGAAGACTTCCTATCATTGATCGATATGTTATTTGATCAACATCAGGTTAAATATCATCTTTACTGAGCTTGCAACCAACCACCATAGGTGTACTAAAAGGAGAGGAATCTTCCATCTAGAACTTTTTCAACATCTCTTTCAAATATTTTTCTTGAGAAATAAATATTCCTGTAGAACTCTGATTTACTTGTAAACCAAGAAAATATGACAATTCTCCTATCATGGACATCTCAAACTCTGTTTGCATAGAATTAGCAAACCACTAAATAGAAGTCATTAGTACAGCCAAAAATAATTTCATCTACATAAACCAAAACAACTAATATATCATCACCTTCAGATTTAATATATAGATTGTTGTCAACGGTACCTTTCTTGAACCCTTTGTCTTGTAAAAAATTATCCAATCTATAATACCAAGCTCATGGTGCTTGCTTCAGTCCATATAAATCCTTCTTCATCTTGCATACATAGTCAGGATTATTTGTCAGTGAAAAACCTTCAGGTTGCTCCATATATACTTCTTCTTCTAGATATTCATTGAGAAAGGTTGATTGAACATCCATCTGATATACTTTAAAGTTCATATGACATGAATATGCAAGAAACATCCTGATGGCTTCCAATCTTGCCACCAGAGCAAAGGTTTCATCAAAATCCTTTCCTTCAACTTGTGCATAGCCTTTACAGACCAATCTGGCTTTATTCCTAACAATTTGTCATTTTTCATTCATTTTATTCTTGAACACCCATTTGGACCCTATTACATTCTTATGTTCAGGTCTAGGAACAAGCTCCCAAGTGTTGTTCTTCTCAATCTGATCAAGCTCTTCATTCATAGCTCTAATCCAATCACCATGCTTTCTTGCTTCCTCAAAAATTTTAGGTTCAATCATAGATAGGAAAGCAATCTGAGATTGTTCTGAGTCTTTAATCAATTTCCTTCTTGTCTGAACTCCTTTATTCATATCTCCAATTATCTGATTTTTAGGATGATTATTTTTAACAATTCTGAGAGGTGGTTTTGTTTATGTCTGCTTAGTTGATTCTTCCTGAGTATTTGTATCTTCATCTGATTCAGAGTCTTCTCTTTCTGATCCTTGGACCTGTTCATCTTCAACTTCAACTATATCTTTTGTTGATTCAACACTGCTTACATTTCGTATCAGGATTTCTTCATCAACTTTTATGTCGATACAATCAACCAATTTATGCAGCCTCTTATTATAGCATATGTATCATTTATTGTTTGTAGCATAACCTAAGAATATGCCTTCATCAGACCTGTCATCATATTTTCCAATATTTTCATCATTATTCTTGATATAACACTTACTCCCAAA
>JASDQU011401442.1:38977-73089 GCA_032191745.1 Picea mariana | reverse complement strand
ATTTATGTCACTTCCTTTTAACATTAGGGCCGACCTGACACTTTCTTATTTTGTAATTATTTTCAGGGCCTACATGTACTTCCTTTTTCAATTCACTTTGTCATCTTCAAAAATTCATTTCTCCTCAACCATGAGGATCCATGTGACGTGCCACATACCATCGGAAACAGCATGATGTATACTATCCATTCATGGGTGTTGTATATGCATGTGCATTTTTCTTCATGTCCAAATACCTTTATCAATCTTGCGGTCCAAAACCCATGACTAGGGTTGACATCAATGACAACAATCAATCTTCCAACAGTCTCATGGATAAAGGTTAAGATCAATGAAAGGTCAAGAAGAGATAAAAGGATGAAAGAATATGAAGAATACTAAAGCTTAATTCAACTTGATTTGGGTCAAGATACCAAACCTATGGTGTTATAAATCATGGAAGAAAAGTGTGTGTGTGTGTGTGTGTGTGTGTGTTGAAGCAAGGAAGAATTGGGAGGGAATTCACAACATCAAGGCTTTGGTTGTAATCTCTTCCATTATCATTAATACAATAACATATTTTATTTCCCACAAAGGTTGACTATATTTGATTATCTTTGTTGCATTTATCCTTGATCATTTGCATAGGTTGTTTCAATTTATACTTGTTTATTTCACCTTTGTTGGCTTGTTTTTCTTGCAGGTTATCATACATAAGTCTCACGACAAAGAAGTTGGAAGATACAACTAGCAGGGACGACTGTTAATTACAAGGTATGAATCCTTCTCTATTTGGTAATTTGATTGTATCAACCTAGATAAAGTTTTGTGGTCTTCCTATTTTGTACTAGTCTTAGTTTCTGAGTCTAGGGAGATCAATTTGTGTTTGAATAGACCAATTTATCTGACAATAGTGTGTATTATAGGATTTTGAATTCAACTTCTGTACATGACCCTTTTTTCCAATCGCTCTAGTGATGAAATCCTTGATCAGGTGGCGGGGAATGAATTGTATTCCTTCAAATATGGTTTCTTCAGGTTATCACCAGGTCAGGATTTTGGAAGAGGACAAGAATAAATCCACCTTTACTATAGAATGGGGATATTTTGCTTATAATGCTATTCCCTTTGGGCTGAAGAATGCTCCTACTAGTTTTTCTCGAATTATAATTGTTGCATTTCAGTATTTTATTCACAAGTTCCTTGAGTTGTACATGGAGGACTAGACAGTGTATATCTAGTTGAAGGAGAATATAGGTTTACTAAGGTTGATATTCAACCATTGTAGGAAGTTACAGATATCTCTAAATTTGAAGAAGTGTATTTTTTGTGTACCTTTTAGAAATCTGTCGGGACACATCGTATGCAAGGAAGGACTACTGGTTTATCTTGAAAAGGTTGTTGTGGTACTTAATATGCCTCCTCCTATGACTTCTAAGTTGTTGCAATCTACTCTGGTTCATATCAGGTATTATCGTTGGTTTATCATAAATTACGCAAGCATAACTACCTCGTTAGAGAAGTTGCTGAAGAAATATGAAGTCTTCAGCTAGAACCTTGAATGTGATCAATATTTTGCCATTCTCAAAGAAAATCTAAGTACTACCCATATTTTGATATATCTCGATTTGAATTTGGAGTTTCATGTACACATCGATGCTTCTATCATTTATTTAGGTGTTGTCCTTGCACAACCTGGTAAAGGAAATATCAATCACCCTATATATTTTGACATCAGGAAGCTTTCACGAGTCGAGAGAAACTACACTACCACTGAAAGAGAAGGTTTGGCCATGCTTTATGATTTGAAAAAGTTGAGACACTATTTGTTAGGAGGCCATTTTAATTTTTTTACTAACCACTCAGCTCTTAAATATCTGGTAAATAATCTTGTGTTAGAAGGGAGGATTTGTAGGTGGTTGTTTCTTTTCCAGGATTTTTCCTTTGAATTCATTGTTAAGCCAGGAAATTTAAATGTTGGCCCCGATCATCTATCTCAGCCAGAGTCGGGTGAGAGTAGCAGAGTTATAAATGATCATCTCCCCAATGGGGATCTCTTTAAAATTGAGGTTATCCCTGATTACCTTTCTAATATTGCATTGTTTCTCACTACTGGTACTATTCCTGATGGATATTCTACAACTTAGAAGAGGAATCTAGTGGTCCATTTTTCATATTATCAATTGATCGCATGTAAGTTATATAATTTGGGATTGGACAACATCCTTCAATGATGCGTACTTGATCACGAGTGACCTGATATCTTGTGGGAATGCCACAGTGGAGTTGTGGGAGGACATGTTGGAGGAAAATAAATCACTCAAAAAATACTTCAAGCAATATTTTGGTGGACAACTTTATTCAAAGATTCCAAGGATTACACCATAGCATGTGATGTCTATCATAGGTTTGGTAAGTCATCATGCAGGGATGAGTTTCCCTTACATCATGTTCGGGCTCTTCAAGCTTTTGAGAAATGGGCAGTTGAATTCATTGGACCTATCAATGTTCCATCCAAGAACTTGAAGGAAAGGTATATCATCACTTCTATAGACTATGTCACCCACTGGGCTGAAGCAGAACTAGTTCAGGATTGCTCTACAAATATAATGGCCATTTTTTTTTTCAAAATATCATTACTAGGTTTGGGTGTCCCAAGAGTTTGACCAGTGACCAAGGCACACATTTTATTAGTGAAATGATGTCCACTCTCACTAGGGAATTATTTATTTATGTTAGGATATTTAGACACTTAGGAGTTAGTTAAGATCTACTTGGTCTAATGTGTCGTTAGGTAAAAGTGTGTTTCTTAGTGTGTTTCTTTAGTATGCATTTGTAGTTAGGAAATTCGACGGTCACGATATGTTTCCAACATAGAGTGATCTGATGGTTCATACTCTCCTTGATCTTAACGTCCATTGATATGTGGCTTAGCACCTATTTTTTCCATGATCTCTATTTAAAGAGTATGGAGGGTTATTTGTTGATGGTCGATTGTGAGAAAATCTCTTGTAAAATCTCTCTGTAATATTTTTCTTTGCATTAATAAACTGCTCCAAGTAGTCGCTTTGGTTGGGGCCATGGATGTTTCCCTGTAGGGATTTTACCACATGAAAACATTGGTGTGTTGATCTTTGATCTGGTTATGTGAGTGGTTACTGAAGGTGTTCATCCTCTGTTGGAATACCTGTGTTGTTGAACATGGTATCGGAGATTTTTTGAAGACTCGCTCATGTTGTATATTGATATCGTGAAGCCAAGTTGTCTCATCTACATTTTCTGTCATTTTTGTACATTTATGGGCCGAGAGGATTGTTCCATTGTGTCCAGAGCACTCGTTTCAATCAAGAACATTTTTCGTTTCACTTTTCCTAAGATACAGCCATTACAGTAATATCTTGGGAAAAGGTTTTTGTTTGCCCAAGATACAGCCATTACATTCAGATCCAGAGGTATAAAGCATGAATACGCATTTTTAAATTTTTGTAGAGTATTATTTTGGTTTTATTTTGGTTTGATATTATTTCTTTCTGGGTTTCTACTCTTTTATATCTATGTATGATCTTTGCCCCGCACCCTGTGCAATCTCGTTAAATCATAAACAGATAGGAAAAGGTGCATCTTCCAGGTAAGCTAACCGAGATCTAACCCTTGTTGTCATCGAGAAGCAAAAAAAAATTTCTTGTGTGAAAAGAGAATTTTTTTAGCACTCTCTCCAAGGCCATCAACAACAACAACCTCAATCCTCTTGCGAAACAATACAATATGTTTCTCTAGACCATTTGGTTAAAATTTGCCTTATTAAGTAAGAGGTCTTGGGTTCAAGTCTCTCTTTTGTTACTTTTTTTGAAAAAGTTCATGCTAAACTTGTAAAGTGTATTTCACTTCAAGTATAAAAGTGAATCACTATAAGTAGCTTTAATATTTTATTTTAGAGTTATTTTTTTTGCATGAAGTAACTTCATTGTAAAAGTGATCACCACTTCTCTTTATAAAAGTGGGTCACTTCACAAAGAAACTTACACCACCACATGGTCCTTTGGTTATCGTTTATGCCTTTTTTTAAAAGGGCATAACTCTCACATCCAAAGTCTGTTTTAAGTGTCATCTTTTTAAAACCGTATAACTTTTCAAGATCTTTCCATTCAAATCATCAATTTGAGTTTTTAAATCCATATTATCTACATATTTAATATGGATTCTACAAGTAATCTGTTACTTACCAGCACCAACTACTTCCAATGGAAATCTCATATGGAGGATTTATTAAGAAGTAAAGGCTTGTACCGGATTACCTTGGGAAAGGAAACAACACCCATTGATGCTGATAAGAAAGCCAAATGGGATAATAGGAATGACGAAGCACGTGGATTAACCAGAATGTCCATCTCTCGTGATTTAAGGTTCCACCTTCAATCAATTGATAAACCCAAAGAAGCTTAGGAAAAGATTGAATCTGTGTTTGGTAAACACAATATTATTCGAGCACAACAGTTAGAAAATCAAGTACTAAATTTAAGTCCAAGTGATTTTTCTTGCATTAAAGACTATCTATCTAAGTTTAAAACACTTAGAACTTTATGTGAAGAATGTAAGATAAAGATAGACGAAGATCGTTGCATCTATCTTATTCTTTCTAAGCTAGGTAGTGCATATTTTGTGTTTGTATCTACCTTTTATGTCATGCAAGAGGCTATAGTGGCAACTTATCAAAAACCCAGTCTTGAGAACTTTTGTGATGCTTTGATTAGAGAGAAAGATAATCTAGTACAACTTGGAGTGATAAGCATTGTAGGTACCTCCAACAAAGCCTTAGTTGTCCATCAGAAAGATAAACCCAAGAATCCCAAGAAGCAACATACTCGCCACAACAACAAGCAATATAAGGGTCCCAAACCCACTCAGACAACTTTCGCTCCTAATGGAGACAAAGGAGAAAAGTATAAAAATAAAAAGACTGGCATACATTGCAACTTTGGTGATAAAGATGATCATGATGAGTCCAAATGTTTCAAGAAGATGGCATCTTTAGAAGCAGTGATGAAGAAGCACAACATCAATATTGATTCTACTTCTTCTTCTTCTTCTCATGGACATGCACTTTCAGCTTCGGGTTTCTCCTTCAATACAACTTCTACTTCTACTTATGATGAGCGGCTTATTGATTCTGGAGCATCTTATCATATGGATAAGGATAGAGACATATTTTATACTCTAAATGAATGTAACACCAAGAAAATATTTGTTAGTGATGATAGATCTCTTAGTGTTGAAGGATCTGGAACAATTCAAGTAGAAAATGGTCATTTCAATGATGTATTATGTGTTCCAATTATTTCTTGTAAACTTCTATCAGTATATCAAATCACTCATTTAGGTGAAGGTAAAATCGTAGAGTTTTCACCTCACCAAGTTGTAATCAAGGATCTAAAATATCCTAAGCATGTTCTTGCCACTGGAACTGCTAATGATATTGCCAGGTTGTACAAGTTTGACAACTTTGGGTCATCATACTTTTCATCAGTTTTTGTTGCTCATAGCAATGACTTGAGCAAACTTTGGCATGAGCAGTTTGGTCATCTAAACTATCGCTCATTGCAGCAACTATGTAATCAACAGATAGTGACTATTCTTCCTCTTGTTTCATGCAGAGATGGTGTTTGTGTCGGTTGTGTTCTCGACAAATATCATCGGGACAGTTTTGACAAACATGCCTCTTGGCATGCCTTGGGTCCTTTGCGGCTTGTTCACAGTGATTTGTGTGGTCCACTTTATTCTCCTTATTTTTCTGGGTGCAAGTATTTCTTAACTTTCATTGATGACTTTTCTAGATGTACTTGGGTTTACTTCTTAAAACTTAAGATCGAAGTTTTTCACCTTATCCTTATTGGTAGTGTCTCAAAACTTGTTTAAAGATCCGCTCCTGTTGTAGATCGAGATCGTGAAGACGAGTTGTCTCATCTCTATTTTTTGTCATTTTCGTACATTTTGGGGATGAGAGGATTGTTCCATTGCGTCCAGAGCACTTGTTTCAGTTAGGAACATTTTTCGTTTCACTTGAAAAAGTTTATGTTTGCCCAAGATACGGCCATTATAGTCAGATCTGGAGGTATAAAGCCTGAATACACATTTTTTAAATTATTGCAAAGTATTATTTTGGTTTTATTTCAGTTTGATATTCTTTGTTTGCAGGTTTCTACCCTTTTCGATCTACGTATGCTCTTTTCCCCACGCCCTGTGTGATCTCAGAAAATCAGAAACAGATAGGAAAAGGTGCATCTTCCAAGTACTCTAACCCAGATCTAACCCTTGTTGTCATCGAGAAGCAAAAAAAAAAAATTCTTGTGTGAAAAGAGATTTACTTTAGCATGCTCTCCAAGGTTGTCTTCCACAACAAAAACACCCCCAATCCTCCTGCGAAACAATACAATATGTTTCTCTAGACCATTTGGTTAAAATTTTCTTTATTAAGTAAAGGGTCTTGAGTTCAAGTCTCTCTTTTGTTACTTTTTTTGAAAAAGTTCATGCTAAAATTGTAAAGTGTATTTCACTTCAAGTATAAAAGTGAATCACTATAAGTAGCTTTAATATTTTATTTTAGAGTTATTTATTTTGCATGAAGTAACTTCATTGTAAAAGTGATCCCCACTTCTCTTTATAAAAGTGGGTCACTTCATAAAGCAACTTAGACCACAACGTGCTCCTTTGGTTACAAAATTATCCCATACCATCCACAGGCCAATGGTATAGTCGATGCATTTAACAAATTTTTGGAGAAAATATTGACCAAGGTATGTTGCGCTAACTGGGAAGATTGGGATGAAAGAGTTCTAGTAGTACTATGGACCTATAGGAAAACTACAGAAAAATTACATAAGTACACTCCTTTCCAATGGTCTATGGAAAGGAAGCCATCATCCCCGTCGAGTTCATAACTCTGAGTTTATACATTACGCATGTGAAACATATGATTGATGATGAATCATTTGTGGAATGGGTTGCGGAGTTGTTACAACTGGATGAAGACATATTTCTGACATATTTTCATCAAGCTATAGAGAAGGCTTGAAAACAATCTTGGCATGATAGGCACATTAAGACCAAGAATTTTGCGCAAGGTGATAAAGTTTTGTTGTATGACATCAAGTATCAAAAGAATCCAGGGACGTTACAAATTCATTGGCTTGGACCCTTTATAGTTGCGAAAATTAAGGAATCAAGAGATATCAAACTAGCACAACTAGATGGTATTCTTCATCCAGGATGGGTGAATGGCGCATGCCTAAAGCCCTACATTTTTTCTCAATAAGATAATATCTACAACACTCTTATCATAGGGAGTGAATAGGTAGGTTTCTATTGATTTTTTTGTTTCTCCTTTTTGCTAATAAACTAGTGACGTGTCCAACTCTCACTTATCCTAGAGTCTAACTTTCATTTTCAGTTTATCTATCCCAGATCACACCATTGTGGTTGGGGAGGGGTTTGTGTCAAACTTTCATGCATTTAGTATCTTCCAAGGTCTAAGTCACTTTCCCATCGATGTCACTTTATTCGTTAAATGCAGTCAATACCTTTCCAATCTTGTTCTATTTATGTCAGTCAAATCCATTTATATCCAAAATGTTGTCAATACCTTTATGATTAATCATCGGTGTGGTGGTTAGTTTTCTAAGTATCATGTCCTATCAAATTCATGTTGATATTTGTGCCCTTTATTCATCGATTCAATTATGCTATGTTTGTGTCAATGTCTGTTATTAATGTGAAGTTATTCACACGGATTTCTCCATCATGGTCTATTAATGCTCATTCCATGCCATGTCATCGCGACTATCTATAAGACTATCATTCAACATTGTTCAAATCACTCTATTCTATTTTTTGTCGCCATACCCAACCTTGGAACCCATTGAGAATTATGTGAACCTGCACACGCACCCTCATCCCCCCATCGTGTTCTTCTATCTATGCAGGCTTCCAACCATGGTTCATACTTCAACTGATCAAGGGACCATACCAAAGGTCATTGTTCCAATGGATTTTTTTATTCACAAGTTGAATTTATTGAAGATCTACAAGGGAAAGTCGAGCAAACTCATCTACTCGACATTGATTTTCAAGATGCCACATTGTATCCCCAAATGGCAGTTGATACATATAAATATTATACAACCCTTCCATCTGGAGAGCTCGACTGGCAGTGGAAACCTTCATACTTGCTGCTTCAGGAGTCAAGTCTCATGAATTTACGTGATCTTACATTGTTAGGGACTACCAGAGAGGTCACCATGTGCAAAAACAATTTAATCAATCGCGTGGACAATGTGTGTTTGTGGTTGGATAAGTCATACCCCATCCATGTTGAAGATATTTACAGGTCACATGTTTATCAAAGGAATGGAAAGACATATCTCAAGGCTTCCAAGGCTCTAGGAAGCGTAACCACAAGAAAGGAAAAATCACCCTGTATGATAAGTATGGTACCCGACGAGGAGGTCTCAAAGTACTCATTGAGCCCATTAATGATGAATAGGTCTATTTTTCCTGCTATCTCATCACAGGGAAGGTCATGAATAATTACTCATGGGGTGAGTGCACACTTGATGCCATATCAATGGCGACATTCTGTAAACAAGGAGCACCATTAAATTGGTGCAAATATTTGTTGATTGAGTTGTTGCAAGATTTCACCGACATCCATGAGAAATAAAGTTACTTCATATATGGCTATTTGTTGGTCTCCTTCAAATGTGGAATTGGAATCTTCCCCGAGGTCATGAATTGTCATACACTCTTGACCACCAAATCGCCAAAATGTTTGACCCCTGGCAAGCTAGAAGTGACAGTGCCAATGTCGCATTCAATAATACCATATTTTTGTAGTGGTATAATGACCTCATCAACACAACCCAACAAAGGAGGATTCCACAACAGCTTCTCAATCGACATACCCACAATATTTGATTCGGCATGAATAGGGATCACACTTTTGTGAGAACTCTAGGTGTTGCTCCAACACTATTTCACACCACTCTGTTGCCTTTTTATCTGGATGCGAAAATTTTGGAAAAGGAAGTCAATTCATAGCCTAAAGTATAGCAGGAGAATAAAAAATTGGGCATATCATATAATATTCTTGCAATATCACAAGAGCTAGCCCTTGCACAGATAGATGTATTAGGTTCAAGTACGACAACGTCAAAGAGACAACAAACACCTTCAAAGTCAGAGGAGGATGAGGAAGAAGAAGACACACTACCCAGGTCAGTCTCAGTGCCACCATTTCCATCTATTCCAGATAATGCTACAATCTCAATTAAGGAGTTCCATGAAGATATTGTTGCTACATTTCCTCCTAAGAAACAATGCATTGGTTCCTCATCTACATCCACCACAGACTCCATTATCATTGATGTCATACATATTTCTTCACTTCCACCCTTCACTCAAACTATCCCCCCTAAACCATCCTCTATCCCCATTATCATTATTTCTAATGACCCCATCATCCATACAAATCCCACCCCCATCACCGAGGAACCTCCTCGGAAACCATATAGTTTTGTTTCGGGTGCCCTGATCACCACTCCATTGTCACCCCCTCACACACATACTGAAATGTTTAAAATTGAGTCCAACAACAACTTCACTACCATTGATGGTAATAACACTACCGTGCCACTTCCATCCTCAACTACTCATCTAGAGAGTATCCCTAATCCATACCAACAAAAATCTTCAAAGGAAATAGAACACTCCACCCATGACCCTCCCAAAGACACTAGAGATACTTAGGAAGAAACCAACTCGACCCATAGCACTAGTTCCATCCTAGACCGTGTTGCGCCATTCATCCAAGACCCACACCAATGTTGTGAGATCCTGCAATTATGTCTCTAACAATCAGAGGTTGTCTCTTTACTCCCTCCTGATATGCAAGAGCACATGGATCACATTTTTCAAGCCACTTCTACAGGTTCAAAAGGTGCATCTACCCCTAGTTTTTTTAAGTGGTCTATTGCAAGTGGCCAACCACTTGCTACATGACTCCCTACAGATTAGTCAGTTCATATTGAATACCTTGCATCTTGGACCACCCCACAACTACTGAACCTTTTCAGATATTCAGATACACATATCGAATAGCAGATTATTTTTGTTAAGAAATCTCATGTATAACTCGCACAGCGAAGAAAACACTTCTCGAATGAGCTCGAGAGAGTATCAGAGGACAGAGACCAAGCATACTTTATGCGTGACAAGGTTCAATCCGACTTGGCCACTGTCTCTAAATTTTTTGTTGAAGTTTGGCCTATATTATGGCAAGCTACCCCTGAGATCCTAGAAGATATTACCCCTGTCGCACCAGTGGAGCAGGTTGAACTAATAGTGGACACATGGTCTTAGTTAGCAGAGAAAATGAACACTCTCGAGTAGTAGATAGCATCTATTTATCTCAAAGAGAAGGAGCAGCCCAAGTCCATGCTCGAAAACATCACCCAAGTCACTATTGAAGGAGATACATTTTGATCATCTCTTCACAACCAAACTGGAGACTGCCACAAACTCTTTACAATGGTTATTGATTGGGTGGATCTCTTAGAATGTAGACACAAGTTAATGAAAGAACTTCGGGTGTAGATCAAACAGATGAATGCATAAGCACAAACAATTATCGACACCATTGTGCAGCAATGCAATTTTGTTGAACTTCATGAAGTTGATGAAAAGCTAGATCAAATATATGAAGTTTCGCAAGCCACCAAGAAAGAACTCGGGGACTTTCACCCTGTAGTTCAAGATGAGTATGTCAAAATCCACCTATTGGATTCAGTTTCATAAACCAAGTGGAAAAATCTACTCGCCACTAAGCCTATGGAGCCATATGTTGTTGTGTCCCAGGAGTTCATTGTGGGAGCTTCCATTTTGGTCAGAAAGTGGTAGGATCGGGTAGAGAATTACGACAGCTTTCGCCATCAGACCGTCAAAATTATACCATATTTGGGCCCTCCATTTGAAGGAGACATAGGGAAGGAAGTGGAATTTTGACTCAAGATGAGTCAATGGTTGGGGTTGGAACCTGTTTGGCCCTCCATTTTTGGAAAGTGCTACATGCCAACTGTAAGACTAAAAGCAACGGAAATGGTTAAAAGAACTTAAATCTAACTAGAACTAGATCAGCAACAGAAACAATCAAGAGTGTATGTCACAATAAATAAATAATATAATATAAAGACATTAAAATAATAAATAAAAGTAAAATTAAACATTAATGTAATAAAAGGTCATGACTAAAAGTCATGACTCTTCATAAAACCATAAAGGGCATATATATAGGCAGGCCCTATCTTTGTAATATCATATTATTTTACAATCAATTATTATTATATATATCTTATTTTGGATTTAGAGTGAATTTGTTCATTAAGAACCCCTTGTGTCCTTAACATTGGTATCAGAGTGCTCCTCTTCCTCATTTTTCCCTCATCCATTCACTTCAGTCCTCCTCATCCTCCCACGCTTCATCCACTAGTTCTCTCCCTCTCCTTCAAACTCTTTTTCCCTCCGCGATTTCTTCCCTTCCAAATTCCCACGATTTTTGCCCCCATTACACCCATTAATCATATAATATAATATAATTATATATATATAATTAATATTTCGTACATTACATACAATTATTTAATTAAAATAATTAAAAGCGGATCTTCCAAGCAACGTCAAAATTTCAGAAAAATACTCACCCCCAAACACCAGAAAGATGTTGGAATTAAAAACTCAAGTGGAAAAAATAGACCAGGAATGTAAAAGCATTAGGAAATCACTCAAAAAGTCAATAAAAAAAACTCACGAGGAGTTACTAGAAGAAATAAGGCTCAACAATGGGGCACTCAAACAAGAGTTGACCCATAATCTTAAGGAAAAAATTTCAACGGAAGTTGGAATCAAATTACAAAAAGGCATGGATAATCTAAAACAATATCTTAAAGACTATTTTTCAAGAACTCGGGGTTAACCTACAACGAGGTTTTGGAAACTTTAAACAAGAAATAAATGATGATTTGCAACAAAGTCCGGTTGTGATGAAACAACATTAGGAAGAAAATCTTAATGAGATTTTAAATTTAATAAAAGGCCAAGGGCACCAACAAGCCACCCAACCAGAACTAAGCGACTCAAGGACATCTAACATGTCACCACCACCTCCGTACAATTCAAATTCCCAACCTATATCACAACATCAACCCTTAAGAATTTATCCTCCCAAAGCCAAAATTGAACTATCAAAATACTATGCAGGCGATAACCAATGTGTGGCTTGGTTTAACAAAACTGAAGAATATTTCCATATATATAATATTACAATCGATGAAGAAAAGGTCAAATATGCATCCATGTACCTCGAAGGCACTGCATACAATTGGTATCTATGGTGGAAAGGAATAATTCAGTCATATAATTGGAATTCTTTCAAAAATGATTTTTTTAAAGATTCCAGGGCATCTCGGAAAAAGTTTTTTTTTCAAAACTCACGAGATTACAACAAAAAGGCATCATAGATGAATTTATGCATGAATGGGAAGTTATCGCCACCTGAGTATTTGGACTATCTAAGGATCAATTACTCCAGTCTTACATAGGTGGTCTCAAACCACATATCCAAGATGAGTTAACATTACATGAGGTTACTACAGTAGAAATAGCAATTCGCAAGGCAAAAGCTGCAGAAGAAAAACTAGAAGGCCAATCAAGATTCAACAAGGTTTACTCAATAAGGAGTGTACCTCAGACCACAGAAAATGACAAATACATACCACCCAATCTACATGAATATAGAAGAATAAGTTTAGAGTCCCAAAGGATAAAACAAGGAAAATGTAAACGATGTGGAGAGAAATGGGACCCAAGACATAGATGCTAGATTGAAGATCACTCAAAAAAATTGTACACTTGTGAAGAAGAAAAAGACGACGAAATAGTATTATCATAATCAATAAATGAAGAAATGGGAAATTTCCAAAATGACACTTTAGAACTCATAGAAGACAACACACCAAAAATATTGCTCGCATACATCACAGGCATTACCCAGCCACAAACTCTCAAATTAAAAGGACATATCAAAAATGATAATGTCACCGTACTAATCGACACTCGAAGCACTCACAATTTCCTCGATATCAAGATTGCAAGGAAACTCAAATTATTTGTATATTCAGTTCCATATATGAAAGTAATGGTTGCAGATGGAAAAAAAAATGGAAATGTCGGAAAATGCCATAAGGTGAAACTCCAAATCCAATATTTCAATTTGGAATCAAAAC
Source organism: Picea mariana (assembly GCA_032191745.1). Lineage (NCBI taxonomy): Eukaryota > Viridiplantae > Streptophyta > Pinopsida > Pinales > Pinaceae > Picea > Picea mariana. The sequence goes on along the minus strand of JASDQU011401442.1, from coordinate 59,782 downwards.
TTTACACCATCCATCTGGGAGGAGTAGATGTGGTTTTAGGAGTCCGATAGTTACAAACATTGGGAACATACTGAGCCAATCACCAGGAACATTTCATCCAATTCAAGTGGCAAGGGAAAAGTTAAAAATAAATGGTTTTCAACCTCCACAAACACAAGTTGTGTCGTCACAACAAATGAAAAAAATGATCTGAAAAGGAGAAACCGCATACTTCATCTATTGCCACAACATAAAAATATAAGAATCTGAATAGGATGACTCCAGAACATCAGACGTCCAAGATCAAATTCAAAAACATAAGAAGGTATTTCAAGACCTTCCCATGGAGTTATCACCTCAAAAGAGAATTGAACATATAATTGAAGCTAAACCGGGATCAATCCAAGTCAAGGTTAGACCATACAGATACGCTCATCACCACAAAATAGAGATAGAAATATTAGTCCAAGACCTATTAAAATGTGGTGTCATCATGAAAATCAGAAGTCCATATGCAGCTCCAGTAGTGTTAGTTCGAAAGAAAGATAGATCTTTCAAATTATCCATAGATTACAGAGGGATAAATAAAATAACAATTAAAAATAAATTTTCCATCCTGTTTATTGATGAAATGTTGGATGAACTTCAAATGTTGGATGAACTTCACGGAGCAAGATATTTTTCAAAACTTGATTTAAGATCTATCATATTAGATTCAGACTAGAATATGTATCCGATATTGCTTTCCAGACACACGAAGGACACTACAAATTCAAGGTGATGCCTTTTGGGATAACTAATGCCCCTGCCACTTTCCAAGTGACAATGAATGAATTATTTCACCCATACTTATGAAAACATGTCTTATTTTTCTTCAATGATATCTTAGTGTACAATAAAACATGGGAGGAGCATATGAAACATTTGAGACAAGTGTTATCTCTTCTAGAGGAAAATCAATTATATGCCAAAATATCAAAATGTACATTTGACAAGGAGGAGTAGAGTACCTTGGTCACATCATGTCCAAAAAAGGAGTCAAGGTAGAGCCCAAGAAAATCAGGGCAATCATAGAATGGAATAAACCCAAAAACATATCCAAGTGATGAGGATTTATAGGATTGGCATGATACTATCAAAGATTCATCAAGAATTATGCTCATTTAACTACCCCTCTAACAAATCTCCTTAAGAAAAACTCTTCCCAATGGAATGTGGAAGCACAAAAATGTTTTGAAAACTTAAAAAACATAATGTCCACAAACCCGGTATTAGAAACACCTGACTTCTCCAAACCCTTCATTATTGAGTGTGATGCGTCAGGTTTTGGAATTGGAGCAATATTGATGCAAGATGGGAACCCAATAGCTTTTGAGAGTAGGAAATTAAATCAAACAGAATGCTTATAATCCACTTACAACAAGGAAATGATTTCCATCATGAATCCATTAAAAAAATAGTGCCAATATCTATTGGGAAGTAATTTCTTGATAGGAACAGATCATAACAATCTCCAGTACTTGTTACAACAAAAAACATTGTCAACCGAACAACAAAAGTTGATAGAGAAAATTGCCACGTTTGATATGGAAATTTTACATAAAAGAGGAAAAAACAACATTGTGGTTGATGTCCTATCACGAAAAGATGAAGAAACATAAGTTTTTGCAATATCAATAGCCATTCTAGAATGGTTGGATGAAATATGAACTGAGTATGCAAAAAACTCAGAGACTTTCCCTATAATCAACCATTTAAATCAATATCCTAAGTTCGAATGGAAAAACGACATATTATGGTATAAAGGGAGAATCTACTTAAATACCAACTCAAGGTTTAAAGCCAATGTTCTTCAAGCATCTCATGATTGCCCAGTTGCAGGTCATGTGGGATTTTTCAAAACATACTATAATGCACGAAGATCATTTTTTTGGAAAGGGGTGAGTGCAGATATTCGAAAATATGTAGCAAAATGTGATCTTTGTCAAAGGAACAAGAATGAAAATGTATCGGCCCTTGGGTTAATCCACCCGTTACACATTCCCAACCAAAAATGGGAAGACATTTCAATGGATTTCATTGAAGGACTACCCATATCCGATGGAAAAGATAAAATATTAGTAGTAATAGATAGACTAACTAAGTATGCACACTTTATTGGAGTAAGGAAAATGGATTCAACAAAACAAACGGCTGAAATATTCTGTAAAAATATTTACAAACTACATGGGTTCCCTAAGGTTATCGTTAGCGATAGAGATGCCAAATTTAAAGGGAATTTTCAGAGAGAATTTTTCAAATAGATCGGAACCTCTCTCAATATGAGCTCATCTTACCACCCTAAAACAGAAGTCGTCAATATATGTTTAGAAACCTATCTTCGTTGTTTTATCTCCGACAAACAAAATAAATGGTTTCAATGGTTGCAACTTGTTGAGTGGTGGTAGTGGTATAATTCCACTTGTCACACATCAGCGAAAATGACACCTTTCCAAGCTATTTATGGTTATGAACCTCCATCATGGAAGGGTTTTGCCAGCAACCACATAAAATTTGCGTCATTAAAATACCATTTAGACGAAACTCAGAAAATCCTTCAATTACTCAAAGAAAACTTAACAGTTGCAAGGAACCCAATGAAGCAACAAGCTGACCAAAATTGAACAGAAAGAGAGTTTGAAGTAGGAGACTGGGTATTTGTGAGACTTCAAACTTACAAACAATTATCCCTTAAACAACTTGGAAAGAATAAATTGGCTCCAAAATTTTATGGACCATATCAAATAAATAGAAAAATCTGTCATGTATCCTACCAGCTGGATTTACCATATAAAATTTGTATCCACGACGTCTTTCATGTATCATGCCTAAAGAGAGTCTTGGGACAACAACAAAAGGCACAAACTATACTTCCTATGTTGGATGAGGAAGGTAGAATCATTTTAGAGCCCGAAGCCATTATCACCACCCAGGAAAAGAGATTATGTTCTCGAGTAATCAAGGAATATCTAATTAAATGGAAAAATCTACCAGAAGAAGATGTTGCATGGGAGTCAGAGAACTTTCTCCAGTTACATCCTTCCTTATCATTGCTTTGAGGACAAAGAAAAATTTAAGGGAAGGGCAATGTCACAATAAATAAATAATATAATATAAAGACATTAAAATAATAAATAAAAGTAAAATTAACATTAATGTAATAAAAGGTCATGACTGAAAGCCATGACTCTTCATAAAACCATAAAGGGAATATATATAGGCAGGCCCTATCTTTGTAATAACATATTATTTTACAATCAATTATTATTATATATATCTTATTATGGATTCAGAGTGAAGTTGTTCATTAAGAACCCCTTGTGTTCTTAACAGTGTCATGCATCAGTTGGAAAAGCAGTGGAAAAAGGTCAAAAGCATCGGGTGCCAATGGAAAGCTGAGAAGATAGCAAAAGAAGAAATTTAAAGAAGCAAAGGAAAAGTATAAATAAGAAAGTAGTGTGGCGAGGAAAGGGTTGTTAGTGTTATTGGGCGGGTTGGTGTGCAGTAGAGGAGTGAGCAATGACATCGTTGCTACTATTATCATTGTTTGGGTTTGGTATCGAGTTAGAATAGTTATGATAACATATTGTAAGGGATTTCACTGAAATTATTGTGCTTCCGTAGTAAATTCTTGAGTATGTATGAGAGATAGACATGTTTTATGACAGTCTGATGATGTTGTTGATAGTGAAATGGATGGTTTTGGGGCCCTAAAAAATATTTTCTTGTTGATCTGATATGATGTGAATGCATATATGTTTATGTTGCATAACTATTTCATTCATGTCTATCTAGTAATTGATTAGTATCATTGCATGTCTTTGTTGTTAATATATAAACCTAATAAGTACAAAATCTAGATCCAATGTTGCAATTTATTTAACTCCTTTCACTATTCCAGTCTCGGTTGTGCTTCAGGTGAGCCTCATTCCCTTGTAGAAGTTTGAATAGTCCAGTGCATATAGACTACAATAGTATATTTTTTGGTAACCTCTAAGAACCCTGGTCTCAATATCGCACCAACAGATGCAATATTCATGCAAAGAGACAACCAGTATTGACTAATCAAGGATGGAAAGTACTACATCATCAACGCATATAAAGGTAAATCGAAGATCTCACTGGTAAGTTCCAACCAAGCTAAGAAGTTTATTAGTTCCAATAAGAAATATGTTTTACTTTTCTTAAGAGAAAATCAGATTGAGGATGAGTCAATAATAGCAAAGGAATCTCTGGAGGGGTATATTAAAGAGAAGAAACACCAATTGGAGGATTTTCTACATGCATACAAAGGAATGTTCTAGGATCCTAAAAGGCTACCACCCAAGAGGGAAGTGGAGCATGAAATACAACTATTGCCATAATCCCCATTGTCAGATTTTGGGTTGTATAGATAGTCCAGTATGGAAGCAAATGCAATCAAGAAGCAATTGTAGTAGTTGTTGGAGCAGAGTTTTATTTGACCAATCACCTCTCCTTGTGGGTGACTTATCATAATTGTACCAAAGAAGGATGGGACTTGGTGAATTTGTATTGACTACAAATCATTGAACAATATTACCCTAAAAATCAACACCCTCTACCCATGATCAATGATCTATTAGATAATTTGTAGTATGCAAAATAATTCACCAATTTGGATCTCAAATTGAGATACCACCAAGTACACATCGAGGAAGAAGAAACCTAGAATACTTCCTTCAAGACAAGGAAATTTTAGTATGAATGGTTGGTCATGCCATTTTTTTTATGTAATTCACCTACTATATTTATGAGACTGATGAATGATCTATTACACCCATATATAAATTCATTTGACATCTCATGCAGGTGTTAGAGACTCTAAAGAAGAACCAATTGTTGACTAACCTCAATAAATGTGAGTTTGCTCAACAATATTTGATGTATTTGGGGTATGTTATCAATGGAAAGAAGCTTAAGATAGATCCCAAAAAGATGGATGCCATCATGAAATGGCCAGTTCATACAAATGCCATAGAAGTTAGGAGTTTTGTTGGGATAGCATAATACTTGTGGAAGTTCATAGCTTCATTTTTAGCGATCATTCAAGCACCAATTATTGCATTAGAAAACTTGCAAAATCCTTTCGAAGTGGAGATAGATGCAAGTGGGTATGTCATGGGAGTAGTTTTTATGGAAGGAGGAAGGCTTGTATGTTATCATTCTGAAATATTTCATGGGGTAGTTCTCAACTACCCTACCTGTGACAAGGAACTTTATGCCCCAGTTCAACATGTCAAGAAGTGGAAGCATAATTTGATGGGAAAGGAGACCATCATCCAGACATATCACTAGCCACTATAGTATTTGTAGGCCCAAATTAAACTTCAAAAATGAGACATTACAAGTGGATGGGGTTTTTATAGCAATTTCATCTAGCCATTAAGTATAAGAAGGGTAGCACAAACAAGTTGGAAGACATACTTTCAAGGCCACCCACATCCAATATTACAACTTTGGGAACTTTGATGCACATGGATCCTTTTACCCATGATGCATACAGAGAAGCATACACAAAATACAGGGACTTCAAGGAGGTGTTTCAATAGCTACAGGGCCAATTTCATATAGAATAAGGTCACAGAAAGGCTAGCCATCATTTCTATAATGAGTTACTCTACAATATCAACAAGCTTTGTGCCCCTAAAGGTGAAAAATTGTAGCTTATCAAAGAGGCTCACACCTCCAAGGTTTTAGGACATTTTGGTGTTGGGGAGATAGTTTCCAACTGACAAAGGTATGTGTACTAGCCCATAATGAAAGAAGATGTAGCACAATGCATTAGAGGATGTATACTTTGTACCCACTCAACCTTGGGAAATAATTTCCATGGAATTTTTTTCAAAGTTTACCAACAACCAGGAAGGGACATGACTATCTATTTGTGGGAGTTTAAAGATTTAGTAAGTTGTGAATATGCATACCTTGTAAAAAGAAAATCAAAGGACAAGAAGCAACAAACATGTTCTTTGAACAGGTCCAGATGCACTTTGGGATACCAAGGAGCATCATCTCAGACAAGGATATCATATTTCTTATTACATTTTGTACTACATTGTGGGAGAAGATGGACACTAATTTGAAGAGATTTATAGAATCCCATCCATAAATAGATTGAAAGACAAAAGTAGTCAACATGACTTTGGTGTAGCTTTTGAGAGGTTACAATCAGTAGCATCTGAAGACCTGGGATGAAAAAATGATCTACATACAACACTCTTATAATAGAGTAGTCCCACACTTCTATTGGTATGCCACCTTTTGAAACTTTCTTTGGATTATTTCCACCTTTACCCTTGGATGTTGTATATTGTAACATACTCACTTTCTAACATGGAATTTTAAATTCCCCATACATATAAAATAAACCAAGAGGCAGTAAGACCATAATTTAGTGTTCATCTAAAAACATATTTTAAAACATGAATGTGATTGTTCAAGCAAAACAAAAAACACGCAACATTCATATAAAACCATTTACATAGCAGAATACCATAATAAACATAATAGAAGACTTATCTACTTATAAAATAACCAATTGGCTGCATGTAAAGGATTTTCTTCTCAACCATATGCTTGATGTTAATTTTCTCTCAACAACAAGCAACCCCCAAGTTGAGGCTATGAGTCCACAAGGAGTTTTGACCCTTTGGGTTTTCCACTCTCCACATTTACCAACCCAAAATCTAGGTTCTACTCCAACAATAGTTCCAATCCACCAACTCTCTTCCCCATAACCTAAAAAACCCAAGGAATGGGATCCCCCTTCACTACACAGTCCCTCGGACCTTCCCACTTCCCCTCGAGGCCTTGATGCACTCATTTGACTAGGAATTTCCCCGCTGAGGACTCCAAGAACTCTTAGCTACTCTAGGAATTCTCGCAGCAACCTTCACAAGGTTCTAGAGCCATTTCCTCAACAATAAAATGCACCATAGGCACGCAACCCATTTTTATAGACACATAGGCCACATCTCCAACATAAAAATAGCCAAATAATAGCTACCATCAAGCACAACCTGGTTGGTGCTCTTTTCAACACTCATGTTCACTCTTGCCTCTCAATATCAGCATGTAAAAATTGTCTTATTTTTCCATATGAATTTCCCTTTTTCCCAAGCAAGTTGACTCTTATACTCCTCCACGTTGATTGTACTTCAGCCCCATGCTCCTAATAACTAAGGGATGTGAATTCTCACGCCCACCCTCTTACATGTATTAAGTGATTGAGCTCTCATACACTCAAGGGAAAAATTATAAGGTAAATATGCATTAAATTAGGATAACAACATGGGTTTCCCCTTGGATCCCCCTTTATCCCCCTCTCTTGTGGAATCATAGCCCCTCATAGTTATCGTCCCTCTCATATTGCAGACATCAATTACTATTTTTATTAATTATTTTGATGGACATAATATACAATTCATCCCCCGTCCACATTAATCAATATGGGCTCTTCACTCCAAACATATCATCTCACCATCCCAAGTCACATTTATACAATTACATTATAATTTGTTGGGATTAAAAATGGGGATGTTACATATATGGATAGCAAGGAGGAGTGGGGGGAGACCTCACAAGAGATGATTGAGAGTGGGAATTTTTTTTAGAAGATTAGGAAAATCCATTTGCAACTACAGGAGATGTTCAAGAATTCATTGGAAACATACAAGGCCATATATGATTAAAACAGAACCGAGAAGTCATTCAAAGTGGTAGATAGAGTTTGGTTACATCTGGAAAAGAAAATATTATAGGGTCCTAGTAAGAATATCAAGGCTCTGTGGTACAAACCTTTTGAGATACTAGAGAAGGTGTAAGATAATTCCTACAGACTCAGTCTACCCCCATACATGTACATTTACTCAGTAGTGAATGTGGAGAATCTCAAACTCTACAAGCCTTCCATGTTGGATCAAGAGGAGGAGCAGGTCATGCCTTCCATAGAGAACTTAACACCAAATATGCATGCAGAGTTGGTGGAGGAGATAGCTTTGCAGAAGCGATCCAAAACTACAAGACAAGGGAAACATGACCTTTGGTAGATTGGTTTGAAAGGACAACTTCCCTACAAAGAAAATTGGTACTCCAAGGAGAAGGTAGAGTAAAATTCCCCTTGCCTCATTCGAAAAATATTTTGGAGACCAAAACCCTCCCTAAATGAGGAGATATGATCTGGATTGGATCATTATATTATTTTTCATCTATCTCAATGCTTTCATAGTGGAAACAATTGGAGGAATCAGTTTGCAAGGTCATTTTAATGGAGCCATTTTCAAGCATCAAATGACATTTTTTGGGGTAAAAAGTTTCTTTGCCTTGGCTCAAACTCCTTGACACTATTATACACATCAATGCCTTTCCAATGGTGCAAAAATCACATCAATCAGAGCTCATATGAAAAAGGTATGCCTCTTGCAAGTTGACCTACCATGTTGACCACCATGGTATGAGTGGATGTCATGTCAACCCCCATTACTCACACATATGGGGTTATCCATGTATGTAATTTCAAGAATATTCTAGAAGGTCCAAAACCTTATCACACTTGAGGGCTAAGGAAGTCAAAACCCTACCCCTAGATGGCTATTAGGTGATGTTAAATACTAGGCCACTAGGAGGAGAAGGGGTTCCATTCTTTATCATTGTATTTGTTCCATAGTTGAGCAAAGCACCTAGGAGTGGTATTTTGAGAGAATAATAGAGGAGAGATTATATATAATCCATACAAGCCATAGTGTCAGAGGCAACTCCATGAAGAGTGCCTCTTTCTTTGTACTCGCATTTGAAGAAAAGAGAGCAGAGCAACCTCACCTTCTAACTAAGTTTTCTCCATTATTAGGTTTCCCAAGTTATATCTTATGTTTATTTGTGGATGGTGTGTGAGTATTTATTTATGTTCTCTATTTTTTTCATTTCATCTATTTCATACATTTTAAGCATAAAAAATAGTAAATAAAGAATCTAGGATCTAAACAAAATTAACCTTCATAGTAAATATTTCAGTATTTTATTAGATCTTTTGTGACGAATTGTCCAGTGGAATATCCACAAAATTTTATAGATCACCAATGATCAACCTCTGAAATCAAATCTTTTTTTATATGTAAGAAGGAAACTTTGTCAAATGAAGAGAGTTCGTGTTTGATTATGGAAAGCAATATTTTGAGTTTGTTCCCCATTGAATTTGAATGAGCTATCATCACCTTGATGACCAACATTCAGTTACCAAAAATCATACGGGATCTAATGCTTTCCCCTTTAGCAATGGATATACTACACCATGGGGAGTAATCCTCTGGCGAGTTATTCAAAACCTGTCTTAGTCCCCAAGCATACTAAATGATATTGTTTCCTTTGGGATCATAAAGACTCCGACCCGCACCTACAACCCCTTAAATATCAATTTTAATAATATAATAAGGGGGAGGTTATTGCACTAAAGGTTGATTCGTCATATAAAGGAATATTTGTATTTTCATTTTTTAGGAGTATGAAATATAATCAATTTAAGTATATATTATGTAAAAGAAAAGAGTGAAATTTTAAGAGAAAAGGATAGATATATTTTTCAAAAAACAAGTCAAAAAAACAATCAATTTGCTATAATTAGTGATCCAGGTGGATATCGGTGGCTAGCCTCCTATTCAAACTGCCTCACTTATAGATTTCATCTTGGCAGTTTCAATTTTCATATTGGCAATTTGTTTTTCCTAGTTTTCGGGTCCTAAACTTCCAGGGTTGTTTTGAGGCCCTAAACAACATTTTAGGGCTCACCATAGCCAAATTGTAGTCAAAGTCAAAATTTGACAACATAATGTGTAGTCCTCGAATAGACCTTTCCAAAAGGCTATCGTGCACCTAAAACGGAGATCGTATGCAAAATTTATGACCCTAGGAAGTTGATGTACCAACTTACCCAAACGGGGCCCACATGACTTTTGGTGCTTCATCTCCTAGGGTTAGATTTTTGGATGTCTAGGGTTTTGGAATTCATATTTATTGTAAAAAGGAATTCATAGCCTCAGTGTACTCATCTTATTGTGAATGAGTGTAGCCATCACATCTATTCTCAAAGATAAGTTGCCACCATTCTAGCAAGCTTGTTTCAGTATGCATTTTACAGTTTCAGCATATTTCTTATTTAATAGAAGTCAAGTTTTACAGTATCTCTATTATTATTCATTGTGTATCTATGTTAATATTATAAATCTATGTTTTCATTTTGTTCCTCTCATAAACCTGTATCAGTGGTATCAGAGCATGTCCTCGACGAGGTCAAGGTATAGAGAGTTGGGTCTCAAGCTTGTTTCTCTTTAGGACAACTACTCTCTTATGCCCAAGAAAACTTCCATGGTGGGGCAAAAGAAAGATGCCAGGATAGGATATCCTTTCAAAATGTTACTCAAGGAATCCCTCGAGTGACAGAGGAATGAGATGATGGATATATTTTCACAAATCCTTCAATAGTTGTAGACAAGCGACGCATCTACCTCAAGTGGAGGCACCTCCCCCTTCAAGGTACAAATCAATTTGATATTCCTATATTTGAAGGTCAAATAGATCCATATGTCATAGATAAATGGTTAAACCTTCTAGAAGGGTATTTTAATGTCCACAACTTTTCTGATAGAGAAAAGATTACATTTGTGCTCCTCAAGGTCGTGCCCCATGTCAAAGATTGGTGGGAGACTTTCTGTGAGAAAAAGGAAATAGAGGGATCCACATTATTTTCATTTTTACCCACTTGGGGTTCCTTCAGGGATGTTATTAAGGAACAACACTACCATTTTGGAACTTATTATGACTTGTATACAAGATGAACCACACTGCGGTAGGAAAGAGACCAAACAATGCTAGAATTCACCAATGTCTTCCATACCTTGCGCACCAATATGGGTATCAAATATTTTAAGCAACATATGGTTCTCAAGTACCACGGTGGTCTACATAGATACATCCAGATAGAAATGGATTTTCTAGACATCTCATCCTCAGGCGCAGCCTATCGATATAATGTCAAAATCAAGAAGAAGCTTAAACAAAAGACACGGAAATTTGGGTCTAGGAACCCCTCATAGTAGAAGTAGGGAAAGGGCAGCCCCAAACCCATAGAACAAATGGAAATGAAAATATGGACAACTTTAGGACAACTATTCTAATCCAAAAACAAATAAGGACAATCGAAAGACAAAGAAAGACATCGGGAAGTGGTGCGACTTCCATAAGAGCCTATGGCATAACACTATTGATTTCCACTCAAAGCAGTCATTGGTGGTGGAGGTGAAATCCTTTGAATCGTATGTGGGTTCCAACTCAAAGTCAAAACTAGAAAATGGGATACGGATTATTGACATGGAACCCAGTGCCACTGTTGCTACCACCAAGATCCAACTTGATGAACCTGATGAGACAGAGGAAGGTGAGCGTCTCTTTCATCCACAGATGTGGGTGAAGGGTACTCCACTACACTTCATCGTTGATAGAGGTATCCAGAAGAACCTCATCTCAGCGGAGGTCATCAAATGGCTAGCCCTGCCAACAACTCAACACCCATAGCCATACACCATCGGATGGCTCCGCCAAGGAACAAATCTTTGTGTTAGCCAACAATGTCGCTTGTCCTACGACATCAAGCCCTTCAAAGATGAGGTATTTTATGATGTTGGTCCCCTTGAAGTTTGTGAAGTTCTTTTGGGCCAAACTTATTTATGGAAACTACATGTTGTATATGAGTCTAGGCCTCACAGTGTTATTATTACTTTGAACAGGAAATTGTATAAGATACCTAAGGTAGTCCCACCTACTACCATTTCCTTGATCTCTTCCAATCAATGCAGGAAGGTCATCTCTTAGACCGGGAAGTTTTTCTTCTTTGTGATTCAGTCTCAAAGTGAGCGAAAGGTTGCAGCCACATCCATGGCCTCTCTCCATGCAGCGAAATCAAGTGGATAAGGTCGTCGAAGAATAAAAAAACATCTTCTCCTCACCCATTCGGGTACCTCTACATTGTCAGGTCAAGCATTCAATCGATCTAGCCCCCGGTGCACCGCTACCCAATGGGCCAGTCTATCATTGATATCTATTAGAAAACAAGGAGATCAAGTGTTAGATCCAAGAACTTCTCCAAAAGGGGCACATCCAACCCAACTCCTCACCATGTGGAAGCCCAATCGTTCTTGTGCAGAAGAAAGATGATACATGGCGACTCTGCATCAATTACCGAGCCCTAAATAAAATCGTAGTCAAGGACCGATACCCGATTCCCTGAATCAATGATCTCCTTGACCAGCTCAAGGGGGGGAAATACTTCAGTAAGATTGATCTAAATTATGGCTACCATCAGGTCCCAATAGAGCAGACAAATGTATGGAAACTGCCTTCAAGTCCAAATAAGGTGTTTTCAAATGGTTGGTCATGCCCTTTGGTTTGACAAATTCCCCAACAACTTTCATGAGGATGATGGACAATATCTTGTATCCTTTCACCAATTCTTTTGTGGTGGTGTATCTAGATGACATCCTCATCTACAGCAAGACTTGGGTGGAACACTTGCAGCATATTTAGCAGGTTTTGCACACTTTTTGACAGCACAAGCTATACGCAAATTTGGATAAATGCTCCTTCGGCATGGACAGGGTCCAATACCTAGGCTACATTGTTGATGAGAATGGGGTGCATGTTGATCCCACCAAGATCCATGTAATTCGTTATTGGCCAGCCCTGATCACACTCACTGATCTTCGAATCTTTTTAGGCCTTGCCAATTTCTATCACAGGTTCGTGTTGGGATTCTCCCATATTGCATGGACCCTCAACCAAGTAACTAGGGGTGGTTGTAAGGAAATTTTCATGTGGGGCTTGTCACAACAACAAGCATTCGATGATTTGAAGTAGTGCTTGTGCTCATCCCTAGTTCTCTCATTACCTAATGATCCAAGGGATCAAAAAAATGCTCACAAATCAAAGTGTTCGAAATTGTTCGAAAATGATTTCATTGCGTAGATCTCATCCTCATGATCCCAACGCAACTTGAACCAGCTCAAACTAAGTCTGTATGGAAAAGATATGGTGTTCTATTTGTTTTCCTAAGAAGGAAAATTGTGTTGACTGTGAAGTATGTACAGTCTGTACAAGCTAACGTGGCAGATAATTGTACAGTCTATACAGATGTACATGTGACATGGTGCTGACATGGCAAGGTGATTGGGCTTCTAACATGGCAGGGTGATTGGGCAGGTGATGTGACAGGTTTTGATGTAAACCAATCGGCGGTCAACATGTGGCAGGTGGCAGAGACTTAGGTGGGACAATGGTAGGGTGCCACATGACCCACTCACAAGCCACCATGTGGCACCCCACCGACCTACAAAATTTTGGTTTTGGCTCCATGGGGTTTGAACCAATGACCTCTAAGTGAATGGACAAGAGCATAGGCCAGACTCATCGGTCCACCTATTGGGCATTGCCTACCCTATCATGGAAAACATTATATTTAAGTTTGAATTGTCAGTTGTTTTGGCAGAAAAAGGGTCAGGGCTTAGCCACAACCCATGGACACACAAATACAACCATTACCACATTTCCAAGAGTGCAGTAAAAGGCAGAGGGCTAGCCGACAGGTGCGGGTGGTTAGCCCATCACTTGGCCACATGGCCCATGCGACCGAGACCTTTGGGTTTAGGTGCTATGTTTCAGCTAACCATGCGACATTTTCTCCCACGTAGTGGGAATCAAACCATAGCTAGGTTCTGAGTGCGTGTGTTGGGTTTTGGCACTATGTGTGCATTTTGGAAGATAGTTTTGTTGTATGTTTTGAGAAAACTTCAGAAGAGGATAATTTTCTCATTTTTTGGCCAAACCAGGTGCAGAAAGATCCCAAACAGGGGTTTTTGGATATTCTGGAGCCATTAGAGCCATCTATTTTTCATTATGAGCATTGCAAAGAACCGTATTAACACATTTGAGCATATAATGAAAATGATCCATTGGAAGTTGGACTAGGAGATGTAGCCCAAGAGGGGGGTGAACTCCTTTATCAATTTGTTGTGTTATGTGCTTATTTTGATGGTTGTTCATTACTATTTTTGTTGTTCATTTTATGTAAAAAATATGTGATTTCATGTTCTTGCAATTTGATCCAATTGCCCAAGACACATACATTTTCCACTTGCAATTTTTATACACAAACCTTTTCATTTTCAGATCACCCGACCTGCAACATCCCTTTCATATCAAAATAGATGCTTTAGACTATGTTGTGGGTGCACTTCTCACTTAGCACAAACACCTTGTGGCCTATCATAGTGAGACACTATCAGATGATGTCTATAAGTACCCTACCTACAAAAAAAAATGTACTCCATTGTGCAAGTCTATCACCAATGGAGGCATTACATTCTCGAGAAGGAGACAATCATCCACACCAATCATAAGCCACTACAGTTCATGCAGACATAGGGTAAATTACAGAATGGTTTCCATCAGAAGTGGTCCACATACTTGCAGAAGTTCCATCTCAACATCAAGTATAAAACAGGAAGCACCAACCATGTTGTTGTTTGCCTCAGTTATCCTCCGGTTGCAACACTCACCACAGTGCTAACCTCATGCAGCCACAAGACCTCTGGGTGGCCCCAACTCTATGAGAGAGATCTTGACTTCTCCACCACCTACCAGATGTTGGGCACAAACACAACTTTAACTGATTTCCATCTTTAGGATGGGTTGTTGTGCCATCTAGGCCATCTTTGTGTTCCATCAAGTGATTGAGTGAAGATGATTTTGGAATCCCACTATAGTCGGGTGGCAGGACACTTCGGCATCAGAAATATAATGGTAGTGTTGCAAAAACATTTATATTGGCCGAAACTTTGACAAGATGTCAACAAGTATATCAGGTCTTACATTGCCTGTGCCATTTCCAAACCGACCATTAAGAAACAAGGCATGTACAACCCTCTGCCTACTCCTGAAAGGCCCTAGGAATCCATATCGATGGACTACATATCGGGCCTTCCATCAACCAAGCGGGGAAATGACTGTGTTTTTTTTATGGTTGATATTTTTTCTAAAATGGAGATTTTGGCCACTGCAAGAAGAGCATCGCAGCAAAGGCCAGTTCCAAGCTCCTCTTTGAACGAGTATGGATACATTTTGGGATACCACAAACCATATTCTCAGATCAGGACAATTGGTTCCTCAACACATTCTGATCGAGCCTCTGGTCACTGTTGGACACCAAGATAACCAAATCCACTACCTTCCACCCCCAGACGGATGGTCAAACCAAGGTTGTCAATCGAATGATCATGCATATCCCACGCATGTACAATTCTAAGCATCCATGCACATGGGATGAGAGTCTTCCCTATTTTCATCAAAGCTACAATAGATCCCTACATAGCTCAATCGGCCACAGGCCCACAGCCCCTTTCAGGTAGGGTTAGGATTTCAACCATTGGGTCCCATGGATGTTGCACTACCCCTTGTGGCCACCCAGCTAGACTCGTCCCATCCTCAAACTGAAGCTGACAAAGCTACCAGGTTCATTGAGCGGGTCTAGCACATCTGCCAACAGGTTCAAGATATTTTACAAAAGTCCAATGCCAATTACAAGCAGCTCCATGATCAACATCGAGTGCCACACAAGTTTCACATGGGAGATAAAGTTTGGTTGCACTTGCAGAAAGAATGCCTTACGGGGACCCATCGGAAGCTTTGTCACTCCGTTATGGACCTTACACCATCACCAGGGTTTTGGGTGAGAATTATTTTGAGCTCAACATTTCCCCCTTCATTGGATTGCATCCATTATTTAATGTGGACCTCCTTTGGTCATATTTTCCACCACTATTGGACACCTCAAATGTAGCAGGACAATTAACACCCACAGAGCTCAACCCTGACTACATGGAACATGCATCCACTGATCAGATCATGGACACACAGTTCAATGGCACTCACCAATAGAGGATCCAACTTTATCGGGTTGTTAAATTAGGGTAGCTCATGCACCAAGGCAAGTGGCTCACCCGGGGCCAAATTCAGTAGAAATTTTCTCATCTTATGGGGGAACTCAATGTAATGGAGACCATTTCTTCCTAAGGGGTGAGGATTGATCTAGATGTATATCGGTGGTCACCCACCTATTCCAACTGGATCACTTACAGATTTCATCTTGATAGTTTCAGTTTTCATATTGGCAGCTTTTTTTCCTAGTTTTCGGGGACGTTTTGAGGCCCTAAACAACATTTTTAGGACTCGCCACAGTCAAATTACAACCAGAGTTTGAATTTGATAGCTTAATGTGTATTCCTTAGATAGACCTTTCCAATGGGCTATCGTGTGCCTAAAACAGAAATCATATGCAAAAGTTACGACCCCGAGAAGTTGATGTACCAACTTACTTCAACATAGCCCACATGATTTTTGGCGTTTCATCTCCTAGGGTTAGGTTTTTGGATGTCTAGGGTTTTGGAATTCATGTTTATTGTAAAAAGGATTTCTGAGCCTCATTGTACTCATCTTCTTGTGAATGAGGGTAACCATCACATCTCTTCTCAGAGATAAGTTTCCACCATTCTAACAAGCTTGTTTCAGTCTCCATTTTATAGTTTCAACATATTTCTTATTTAATAGAAGTCAAGTTTTATTGTATCTCTCTTATTATTCACTGTGTCTCTATGCTAATATTATAAATCTGTATTTTCATTTTGTTATGCTCATAAACTCTAATCAATTAGCCACTAAAAGTATATCTTATTCAACACACACAAATGAAGCAAAATGCTTCTGTCAAAATTAGGAAGCAATACTACATACTAGACTTTTGACTACGTACTAGACTTTTGACATTGCATCTCATTTGACAATTTCTAAATTTTCCATAACTCCTTATTTATATTTTATGTTCATCCTTATTTATATTGTACTTTCAATGTAACCGTGAAATCTGGTTAGCCCAAGGGATTAGTTCAATCAATTGATACCAATGTTGTTGAGTATTTGGCTAGTTTTATGTTAATAGATACCTAATCAAATTCCCCCAAATTAACTAAATGACTTCTTATTTTCATCACTAATTTATTATTTAACAAAATCCACAATATTTTTAACACTACACATTCTAGATGAATCCATTTACATTCCAATTGTTATACATTGTTTTGTTTGATATTAATTAAATTTTATTTTTATTTTGAATTTAAATTTTATAATTTAGTTTTTTTATAAGTATATTTTTTCATTGACAAAAGCAAAGTACACTTACAACCTAAAAATAATGGAAAAAATATTGAAATCCTTAAAAAAAAAAAAAATAATCACTATAATACAAAATATAATAATAATAACTTAAAATTAATCGTATAATACAAAATATAATAATAATAATAAGTAAAAAAATCAATGAATTAGTTTGAATTTTTAAGTGTTGCAAATTATAAGAAAGAGATTTTGAATTCAAATCCTTGGATTGCTTATCTTTATAATGTATTTGATACATACTATCTTCTAAATTAGAGGAAATGCCTAATATACCTTTTCTCGTATTTGATACATAGTATCTTCAAAATTAGAGGAAATGCATAATATACCTTTTTTCTTTTTATAAATAAATTTTTCAATAAAATTGTTCATATTTAACTAGATATGAAATTATGTTAAAAACAATTTTTTTTATTTTTTTAAATATTTATTTTTATTTTTATAATAATTTTGAAAAATTAATTTTTAATCTTTTTTAATTTAATTATTGAATATAAATACTATTTATCCTATGAATCATTGCATTATTTCATTATTAGTCCTTGCACATGGCAGCAAAGACTATATAAATCATTTTTCCTTTTTCTAATAGCTTCTGCGTGTAAATCAAAGCGAAGTTGTAACCAAAGTTTCAAATCAAAGCGAAGTTTTAACCAAAATTTCAAGGCATTTCATTTTTAAATCGATATTTTAACCTAAGTTTTAAGAAGACATGGTCTTATTATACCTGCCGAAGGCCAGGTATATAGCGATGAGTTCGCGTTGACCTTCTATTAATCTAGTCTTTGACCAAAAAATTGTATACTTTTCTAATGCCATACTTTAATAATGGATTTTATTTATTTATTTCAATTATTTAAAATTCTTTTTGGCAATCTCCCATTGGCTATTGAAATGAATGTCTTATTGCCGAGCCGACGGCGGGGTCCTGACATGCTGTACTGCAGATCCGTGCGGGTTAATGCTCCTCCGTGCGGGTTAATGCTCCTCCACTACATGTTCGCATGCGCAATACCTGTCGTGCGGGTTAAAGAGGACGGCAGGTATTGCGCATGCGAACATGCGTACCGGTTTAATATACGAATTGGTTTGTTGACTTTGATTAGTCTCACAAACAACTCAACAAGTTTTAACCCAAAGTTTTGTTTTTATCCTAAGTTTGAACTTTGAGGTCTTATTTGGCCTCATATCGAGGTTGTTTTGACCCTTGTCATCTCCCTGCTACATGTTCGCTACTATATGTGTTTACTGTTAATTTTTGTATCATTCCATGCATAGTTCCATCAATACTTTCCTGTTCTTCTCTTCTATGATCTGGATCCTTCTCTCCTCCTCTATGATCTAGTTGTATGATGTACTTGTCTTGATAGAGATGGTCTTAGTCCCTTTTGCCAACAACCTTCCAAGCTATCGAACTAGCCTTCCGAGCTACAGAACTAGATATGAAGGCTACATAACTAGCCTTTTGGGCTATAGAACAAGATTTGAAGGCTACAAAACTAGATTCAAGTCCAACTTTGTTTTGGGATTCTATAGATGGTTGGAGAGGTTCAAGGTGAGATTTTTCCCTGCACTAGAAGGACAATAATGCAAAAAAAAATAGATGAGTAAACATGAATTTATTTCCAATTTTTTAGACTTAGACAATAGCTCACTTATCTTTACTATTCATACATTGGTTGTTGGCATGAAGTTCACCCTTCTTTACTCCTAGTCCTATCATGATCGCACACTTGATACCTCTTTTTCTTATCCTTAGAAGTACATGTTTTCAGCTAGCTCTTCTTGCATGTCTTAGTTAGTAAGTCATAGCTTGTATAGACACTGGAATGACTCAATTTCAATTCTTAAAAAACCCATCACCATCGATGAGTTATGAGTAGGTCATAGGTTTCATGATTGCCCCTTTAGTGGGTTGCCTCTATATGCATTGGGGCGAAATACTAGACATGTATATTCTTTAGACTGGTTCTTTACCCGAATTGTTAGATGAAAGTGCATCTATTCGAATGTGGGAGAAAGAAGTGTGTGGTTTTATTTAGGGATCGAGTAGATACAAACTAAATCTAGGCCTAGAGGGAGTATGAGGCAAAAGTGATTCAAGCACTAGGCATGGTTGGTGAATTAGAGGCAACTAAGTGGCACTAAAGAGATAAGCATGGAGAAGTCTGGGAATGCTAAGGAATAGAGTCCATAGGATGAATTGACTTAGAAAGGTAACACATTTTCATAACAAATTCCAGTGTGAACAATTTATCTAGAAACTGGAAGGGCTCGTAAAGGTAGGTAGGTAATATTTCTATGCTCAGTAGGATCAGGACCCAAACCCATACTCTTCCCACAGAATAATAGTGGGGTAGCACATCCACCCACTGCTAGACCATGATCGATCATACTCCCTCCTGGCTTTATCTCATATGCATTTTGAGGTTGAAGAAGGGGAACCTGGAGTTATAGAGAATCGATTGGTAGGAATGAATCATATATAGGTGGCCAACCTGATACTTGGCTCTCCTAAGGATTCAGATTTGGATCCTTCTTTAACACCAATCGATCTTATTTAGCAACTAGAATAGCTCAGTATTGATAAAGCACCTCTAGAACTATTGATAGTGACCCGCTAAAGAAATGCATACTTCGCCTATATAGCTCAATCTTCGAACCTACTCCTATCTGAAATCACATTATGAAAAACCAATACAATGTATATAAGATAGGTGGTTGGTGCTTATGTGGCTAATGGTAAATTCATAAACTATGAATGTTAGTTCACATGCTCATACGTCTTCTCTCTGTAGGTAAATAAATGTAGGGAAGGGTGGCACTAAATTAGGTCAAGGAACAACTCGACTCGATCTATAGGAACCTTTTTTGGAAAAAAAAATACATACTTTACCCAGCCCTAGATACCACATATTGTTTTGATTTCACCTTCGAATAAATGCCTCAATCTAAACTCTGAACACTTGAAACTTGTATATAGGAAAACCTTCGTCACTAGTAGAATAGATTTTGGATACACTTTCTCTTACTATTGTTGCTCGCTAACGAGATAGATTGTGTATGTCTTAGTTCTCATGTGGGACGGTACAAACAACAAGAGAAGAAGCACATGCACTCAAGAAAAAAAGAGGGAAACATCTAGGGCGAAGGGGTCAGAGCTCCGAGTGGCATACAAGAGATAACATCGGTTGTCGTTGCTCCAAAAAAACAATTCATGGTAACATCAAAATCATTCATTGTATGTCACTATGCTACATCTATTGCTTACCTAAGATGAGAGCATAGACTAGTTTCTGATATCTCAATCCCTTGCGCTCATCATTGTAGCAGCTTGATTTCCATGGATTAAGGAGTAGCTCCATCAAGCTTAGATTTTATTTGTACACTCTTTGCAGTCAAATTAGTTGAGGTAGTTGTCCCTGTATCATGTAAAAGTTGTGCAACACCTGGATCAGCCAGTAACAACAACTAGCAATTATAGTGACACTTTGC